>JAKLLW010001556.1:0-13791 GCA_022814695.1 Neocatenulostroma microsporum
TCGAGGTATCGCACATCCTTCTCAAGTACGAAGTTCTTCTTTGACTGGGAGGATATCCTCGACTTCAACTCGCGCAAGGCTTTCTGGGCTATGGAGAAGTTAGCTTTTCCACCTCTCCTCACACCTTGCTGGCGCTCTTGTATGTATGCTCACCTCTTGCTAAATCGTCTTCTATCTCAAGGTCTCGCTGGTTTGCATTCATTGAAAGATACAGCGCCGTGACCGAGTACCGCTTCGAGGCCCGCATTGACCTTGAACCTTCTTGGGAGGACATCGTGAGTTGCCTTTGCAATTCGCGATGTGGTATGTAGGAGGATCCGGACGACGTCGAAGCGCGCGACGATGTTGCGAGCATGGCCATAGGATGGTAAGGCTGCAGCTGTTCGGTCGGCGCGGAGGATAGATATGTTTATGAGCCGCCCCTGGAGACGCACGCCGGCGCAATCTCGCGAGATGTCGAGTCGATGTTGGACAAAGAAGCGCTGCGGATGAGATGGATTGCGCTTTGTTCTGCGACGATGCTTGCCCCAAGACTTCTTCGTTCAGTCCACCCAGCAACGCACCCAATGGCTCTGTTCGCGGGCGAAGGCAGCACGCGTGCGATCGCAATCGCTTCGTGTCGGCCGATCGGGTGTTTCTTGGTCAGTTGCTGCAGGTACTCCCGGAGGGTGTTGCGAGACGTTGGTTGTGCATCCGGATAGCAGCGCTGGCAGCTGGAGGTCGCGGCTTGTTGCAAGGAGCTAAGGTGTTGTGGAATGTTTACCCCCCTTGTTTAAGATTCAGAGTCGCAGAAGCGGCCCCACCGTCGAGAAAGTGTACCTGTATGTGTGAAGACAAACTACCACGATGAGGAGAAGAGAGGATTGCTACCTCACTATCTGAGTGATGCTGGAGCTCGGGCAGTTCCCCTCCCGCCCTCACGGCCCCCCTGACGAGGCGCCGCGCTAAAACAACGCTTTAATTAATTGCTATCCTTATAGTAGATCTTCGTCATCAGACGATCATACACCTGATAGCGAAAATACATAACCGAGATCGGCATCCTCACTATCTCAGTCCCTCGTATTGATGCGGCGATACGCCGACGCCCTGCAAGCGCTTGACAACAGAGATGAAGACAGTTGAGGAGCAGACAATGCGGATAATGCGAACACCCTGACACAGTCTCACTGCAGCGAGACAGGTCTCTCCTGAGCGACCAAGCTGTGCGGCCTGCCAGAAGGACGGACAGTAGTACAGCTCTCTCAATGGCCAATTGATGTGGAAAGTCACCGTCTTGCTTGCGCCTCCTGGTCCTTCTTTCCGAGCGTCGGTGACAATGGAGCTTGTCGCCTTCTCTTCTATCCCGAACGACACTGGAGCCCTTGTACCGGCCGTTAGGTATCTTACAGCCACATGAGTGTTTAGAAAATGGACTAAGAGATCTTGACGAGCTCTCCAGATAATCTTGCGACCACAAAGCAGCCGTATCTAAAGGTCACTCTAAGGTCGAGAACGACTTGTGATCGTGAAACAGCAAGCGGCAACGTCGATTGTCACCAAGCCTTGCTCGGTCTCCGCCGAGACACTACCCAAGTCTCTGGCTCATACCACCATCTACGTGCTTCGTGCTGTGATGACGGCTTGACTGAGGTCCGACGGCGTCGTACAGGTAAGAGCAGAGTCACTTCATCTCTTTCAAGTCAAGAGTTGTCGTTGCCTTGAAGCGTTGCTCAAGCCCTCCTCGTTGTTACCGTGTGCCTGAGATCTGAAACCTTAGCACGCTATCATTTTGAGTCAGGCATGTGCGAACTCTTGGCCCGCGTACCTGCATGTCGAGCATGTGATGTCATCTTAACACCCATACCCGCGTACTACAAGAAGCGAAACAATCTGTTCCACTGCGCATTGACAGCTTACACCAATCTCGAGGTTGCATAGGAGCCTTAGTACAACGGAAGCTTCGACGACACTTCGCAGAGACACAATGGCATCCGGAAACCCAACACTGGACGCTGCTCAGCAGGACACAGGTGTTGCACCTCTGAACAGCACACCAAAGGAGCCGCAACCACCTCAGCACGACCCCATTGTATCCGATCCGACAATCGACACCGTGCCTCCAGCACTACAGAGCTTGCCAGCACCCTTTGAGTCGTTCGTACTAGGGCTGGATGCTTCCGACAGCCGTACGAAGAACAAACAGTCGGTGTCGCCTTCTAGCTACCCAAGTGACAGCGAGTTCGAGGATCTGGTCAAAGCTGGTTTGAGACCAGAAGGACCCGTGAGAGCCGAAGTGGTGCAGCCGCAGGATGTGAAGTGGCCCGAGGGGTACCGAGAGGTGGTGAAGCAACTAGAGAGTGTTGGTGAGAAGGGCGACACGAAATTCTACAAAGTGGTACGCGGACAGAACAAGGCGGATATGTTCGTTGTGAGCCTGGACCTCGACAACGATAGGCTAGTTGGTGTCAAGTTCCCGGAACAATGAACATCGATGAGCACAGGTGATGGGACAGCGAAGTCTACTTTCATCTAAACGTACTTTGGTGAGATGCCAGGCTTGAACCACGGTTGCAAGTGCGCGGCTGTTCACGGGCGTGGGTCGGCCGGCCAACACAGGCTCCCGAACGGTCTTGTCTTCCGGCGGACCTGTGGCAGGGAGATACACACCCGAAATCAGCAGTTGTGAGCTTGCATACATACGATGCTCCGATAGTGGCCCACTGGAGGAAGCTGAAGGACGATGCGGTTGTGTAATCATACTAGTGGCCTTTGTCTGGCTGTATCATCTACGTCTATCAGCTGTGTATCCTCAGACTGCTTTAACGCCGAACTCCTCGCTTTCCGCCTTAGAATAAGGACAGCCGGGCAATCGTGGACGAAGTCGCCAAACAGTGTATCATCAAAGGGTGTGCGAAGGTATCAGAACCTGGAGATGTCCCGGCCAAAGACCCAGTTGATCATCCTACAAGTTGTCAGCATTGGTCACTAACGTCATGTCACGGCCCTTAGCACTTACCAGTACATTGGTATAAGGATCCTATTGCGCCAGCTGATGGACTTTGTCAGGTACGCGCCTCGCCACATCACCCAAGCGGCACGGCCAGATAGACTACCTCCCTTGTCAAGCTGCACGATGGCGTTCCATCGTCCGATGTATGCCATGATACCTTGGTTTGCGAAGGAGAAGCCTCGCGTATTGATGTCGCCCTTGTTGAGCTTCTTCGCCAGCCACTTGGCCTTCTGCGAAGCTACCTGAGCAGTAGCTGGATATTGTGTGCCGTCAATGGTCGCGCAGTCTCCAAGCGCAAAGACATCTCGCAGAATAGCCGCTGGCTTGTCTTCGTGATGGTCAGCAGCATCGAGCTGCACCCGCAAAAAGTCGTCCGTGATCACACTGCCTGTGCGCGGATGCTTCTGTACACGCCAATCAGCCGAGGACTCTGGGCTCGCGTTGATGTCGCTCAGCATTCGCACACAGCTGGCCGGCGCAACAAATGACGAGCTGAGCGCCTTTTCGACGAATGGATTGCTCATCAAGCCTGTTGACCACACCACGAAGCCGCATCCGACCTCCGACTGCTCGCCATTTTGCAGGCTGAGGGTGTAGCCGCTAGCCCTCACATCGTCGTTCAAGCCCGTACCATCGACCTTCGGGAACCCTCGTCTTACTTCTCGTATCTTGTGAGATGTCTTTACCGTTACGCCTTCCTGCGCGAAGTGCTCCAACGCATAGTCACCAAGCTTCTTGTCGAACATAGGCAGGATCTTATCTGCGACATCGTACACTGTGATCTGAACATGCTCCATCAATTGCGGGTACAGCTTGGCCATGTCCTCTCGGATGATGTCTCTTAGCTCGCCCGAGAACTCGATGCCAGTGGGGCCACCACCCACGATCGCGAAGTTGAGAAGCTGCTTCTTGAGCGCCACTGGTGTTGTGGGCAGTGCTGCGGTTTCAAAGCATGAAAGTAGCTTGTTTCGTATCCTCCTAGCATCTTGCACGTCTTTCAGGAAGTATGCGTTGTCCTTCACGCCAGGGATGCCGAATGTTTGGCTGTAGCTTCCGACACTGACCACCAGCTTGTCGTATGCCATCGAAAAGAGTTCGCCTCTACTGGCCTCCACTCGCATCTCAAGCGGACGTTCATCCTTCAGCTCTCCCGCCCTCGTAGTAAGCAGGCCCTGATTCGGATCTCGAACTGTCTCCCGGACCATGATCTCTTTCCTGCCGAAATGCACAGCGTCTGCTCGGCCTTGGATGTACTCGTACTTGCTAGACCGTGACCGAACTGGCTCCATCGCTGTCCGGAACTCGAGCGTGCCGACAGATGTGGAAGCCAGCAGTGGCGTGAAGACGAAGTAAGACCGTGGTGAGACCACTACCGTCTGGAACTTCTTCGGGTTCAAACTGCGTGCCAGGTTGTAGCCTGCCTAGAAAGCCCATGAGTGTAAGCATTGATCTCGAGTAATTGTTACACACAAGGCTACTCACCCATCCCGACCCTAAAACGACGACTCGCTCGCGGTCATTCTTCGCGGCTTCGAGCTGCTTGATTGTGATGCTTCTCCTCTGCCCAGCGACAACACGGCTAGGAAATGCGACCAGAGGCCGACTAAGAGAATAGAGAGATGCCATGGTTGCAGCAGAAGCATCAAGCAAGGCCAGCAAGGAGCGGCCTGGAGAACAGAGCTTGACTCGCTTCTGCTGCGCCAGATAATACAGCGAAATGGCTTACCTTGAACATGTCTGTACGTACCGCTCTGAATCACAGCGTTGAGGCGGAGCGACAGGTGGTTGAATAGTAACACCGAAGCTGATCGTGAACGAGAAGCTACAAATAGCAAGTGTACGGTGTGTACGTGGGATGTGGCGTTCGGAAGAGGATGCCTTGACGCACCGCATTTTCAGCATTGATGCAGAAGTTTCACGGAGCATTGTTTGATCTCGGACTCCGTGAAAGCAGGTGAGTAGTTGTTAGGTCAGCAGCATGGACGTGGGTGAGAAATTGAGAACGGCGCTTAGAGGGATCTGCAGCGGGTCATTGTTCCGAACGTTGCGCGAGCCGTCTCGGGTTCCCGAAATACAGGGACTCAAAGTGCTTTCCTTGTGGTCTTGTTCCAAGACATCGGTAGGAGGTATGCATCATCAGCAGTCTATCCTTCTCGCTTTTGGTCCTCCAGGACGCCCTCGCTCAAACGCGCTCCAAGGCTTCTTCGCTACTCAAAGCAGGGTGTCTCCAAGCGCGCATCTCACGATCGAAACACCAGCCCTCACCGTATCCGCCGCACCCTTCTCCTCCAGACTCGGGTTCACCTCTACGAGATCGAGCGCGACAAGACTGCCGGTCTCATGCACGCACTCCGCGATGAAGTCGCCCTCGCGAAGCGTCAAGCCGCCTCTAACAGCCGTGCCTGTACTCGGAGCCCACATCGGGTCCAGCGCATCGATATCGAAGGACAGATGGATTGGTGTGTCCCTACCAATCCAGCCGAGCGCCATGTCCATGACCTTGCCGATACCGTGACGGTCCACGTCATGCATACTGAACGCCTTGATGCCGTGCTCGCGCAGGATCTTCTTCTCGCCGCGATCGATATCCCGTAGACCGATGTAGACGAGCTTCGAGGTACTGATCTTTTGGTCGTCCTTGATCCAGCCGAACGGCGCGTCTGGCTTGTCTGAAGCAAGGCCCGTGAGGAAGGCAACAGGCATGCCGTGGATGTTGCCGCTCTCGCTCGTCTCAGGTGTGTTGATGTCCGCATGCGCATCTACCCAGATCACCGCCATGTCCCTCCCCAAGCGTTCGCGGATAGCTTTTGCTGTACCGGAGATAGTGCCGATAGCGATCGAGTGGTCTCCACCGAGTGTAAGCACAAAGCGACCTTCCCTCGCGTGCTCGTAGACTTGGCTGCTGAGCTGCTGAGTGACTGCGGAGACTGCGCGCGGCTTCTTCATGTTGCGGTGATCCGGGTCGTCCTTTGGCATGAGCTCGTTGTAGGCGTGGACTTGGTTGTCGTAGTGGATCTTGTACTCGAGGTCGTCTTGCAGCTGGCCCACGAGACCCGACTCTATCAGGGCCATGGGTGCGGCATCGACGCCTGGCTTGCACTACAGTGATCTCAGTTACTATCACGTTTTGAGGATGAGTTGAAAAGCGTACCTGGCCTCCAGAGAAGCCCACGGCAACAAGACCCAACTCATTGCCCGACTTGAGGAACTTCGGTTGTATCGTCGGTGCGTCCATCTTGTCTTGATACTGCAGATGTCGTCAGCGCGTGCCACCACGCCGTGCTTCGTGAGAGACTCACTTTGCTCTCAGCTGCTCAGGTAGTGACTGATGGTAAGCGTTGCTAAGGAATACGAATGCTCAATGAATCTCGTGAACAAAGGAACGAAAAGAATCTGCCAACCTTCTGGTCAGCCTACCATCGTTCCCGTCCATCTTACGAGATATGTTGAGGAGTTTTGCCTACAACTGTACTTAGGGACAAGTGTCAGGCTCCTCCTGCACTTAGCGGTATAGGTCCAATCTTGGTGGTGGGGTGGTATTTTTGAACCCCACGTTGTGCGGCTCAAGAGCTGGAATCGGCAATTGATCGGCGAGCCAGGGCAAAGGCACGCAAGCATGTGAAAGTACCTAGGGACTCGGACAGTGACTCGGATTTCTTGCTACGTGCCTTCTCACCTGGGTTCGACAAGCTCTTGACGCTCTTGCGGAGACATACCTAGCACGCCTTCAGGATCAAGCTCACTTTCAGATCGTTGACCGATCGGCGACTCAAGGAAAAGACACGTAAGCATGTGGACGCGATGTGAGTTCGGCTGTAGCCTCGTATTCTTCCTACTCCTACATCTTCTGCGCCCTAGTACTCTTCTCATAAAATTCCAACGTACAAGCCGCAAGAAAACAAGGAATCTCCTTCCTCCCCTCCACCCAGAACTCTATCAACCCTTTGATCTCGCCCGCAAACAGACTCTGCGGGCCACCACTAACCTTCATCGTCCCGTTCTCGCCATCAAATACTATACTATTTTCTTCCTCCTCACCGTTGTTGATGAGACTGGGGTAAAGTATCGAAGTAGCTTTGACCCGGCCATTGGGCATGAAGTCTAGCTTCCAGCCCAGGATCGAGCAGACAGCTTCGCGGAACTCGAGGGATTTGCTGCCCCAGATCTGTTTGAGGCGGGTTGTCTTCTTTTCCATTTGGGTGATTTGGGACTTGTACTCGTCGAGTTGGAGACGAGCGGCATCCAGGGTGCTGATGGGCACGACTTTCTTGCTGCTTGGGTTACCTTCGATTTGGGCTAGGAGAGCTGCGTTTTCTTCTTTCAGTGTCTTCAGCGTGCTCATCTTAATAGCTTCCGCTTCCGCTGTTGGGTTGTTGCGCAGCTCCAGTACTCGTGTACGGGACGTCTCCTTGAGCGACGTGATTTGGGAGACGTTCGCCTTCAGCTCGGCTTCGAGGAGCTGGTTGCGACCTTGAAGCTTCTCGAGGTCGTCTTGGAGGGTGCGTGCTTTCCGTCTTAGCTCTCCAAGTCGTTCATCTTCCGCCTCATCCTCTTCCCGAGCGCGCTTCTTCGGGGACTGTACCGCAGGTGCTTGCAGTTCAGCCTTCGAGAGCTCTGTCTGGAGTGACTGTACTTCCGAGCGGTACTTCTCGACCAACTCCTCAACTTCGTGAACGCGCTTCATACGCTCTTCATCCACTTGCTCGGGGTAAAATTCGGCCTCCTCGGCTTCCACTGTCTTCAGCTGTGCGCGCAGGTACTCTACTTCTTTCATGACAAGGTTCTTCTGTCGCTCAAGGCGTAGACGTGCCTTGCTGTCACCAGCGCCTGCGCTCGTGCCGCCTGCACCACGTAGCTTCTCTAACTCAGACTGCAGCTTTGCCCTGTCGTCCTCTAGGCTCCGGATGTTTTCATCCCTCACGGAAAGCTCGGGCTGCACAGACCCAAGCTTATCCACTAGGCTCAATCGCTCTAGTCGCTCCTGCATGAACGCCTTCGCCAGTTGCTCAGGAGTCTCATATCTCAATTCGTCGTTGCCGTCCGCCTCGTTCTCAAGGTAGCTCGTCCAGCTCTTCTTCTCATCCTCCAGTATCCGCTTCTGCAACTGCGCCTCACCGAGCTCTCTTCGCAGGTCATCCATCATCCTCACCCTCGCCTCTAGTGACCGCTTCTCCTCCTCGACCACCTCAATGCTCTTCTGCATCTTGCGGTACTGCTTCAGCTCAGTCGCTTGCTCTCGGTTGCCGACCTCTAGCTTCTTGATGTAGGCCACTTGCTCAGATAGCTCCTTCTTAATTACAGCAAGCGTATCCGAGTCGCCGGTCTGCGCTTTCAATCGTAGCACTTCGTTCTCCAGCTCTCCGACCTCTGTTTCCCTCTGCACGAGCTTCTGCTGTGTCGTCTGCAGCGCATTCACCTTGCTTTCAAGATCCTGCTGTATGCCCTCCACAGAGTTCTTGAGCGTCGCGTGCTGCTGCTCCAACTCGGAGAAGGCATGTTTGCTCTGCCTGTCTTGGCTCGACAGCTCAGCCTGCACATCCTCCAGCTCCTCCCTCAACGAGCGATTGTCATCTTGTAAGCCCCGGATCTTCTTCTCTAGCAGGATCTTCTCATTCGTCGCTCGGCCTTGCGCCTCCTGGTAGTCTCGCGCGAGCGCCCCGGCTTTCGCTTTGGCGGCATTGCTGGCAGCCTCAGCAGCTTGCGCGCGCTTGAAGTCGGCCTCACTCCTACTCTGCGCATCGCGTACCTCCTGTTGATGTTGTAGCACCGTCAACTCGCGTTCCTGCTTGATCGAGTCAAGCTCATACTGCAGTGAGTTGAGCTGGGCGCGAAGGTTCTCATTGTTAATGTCTGCGCGCGAGACGTTCGTGGACTGCTTCAACGTCTCGCGCAATGGCTCGCGTACTGGCTGCTGTCGGATGGGAGACAGTTCAGCGCCCGAGAGGAAGTCGTACGTAGGCTGATTCTGATTGCGCGCCATGGCGGCTACGCTTCGGGCAGAGATGATAAGGTGAAAGTATTATTGGCGTCTGAAGCTCGCAGGTCAAACATCAGTTTCCGGATTAGGCACTAGCGCGGAAACACGAACATGGTGCGGCTTCACATGAAAGAGGGTCTCGCACAGACAAAACATGATTTCCGTAGGTTGACGTGCTATTTGATCCATTATTGCATCTCGTTGCGCCGCTATATTCAGTAACACGCTTCTCATCCAGTCGCACCATGAACCCCATTACTCCATTCGCCTCCCTCCCGCTCTCTGCCTTTGCCGGCAGAAAGCTTGCCAGCAGACAGCTTCCCGAGCACCGTCAAAGAGCGGTGTACCTCCTCGGGACAACGCAAGTCCAATGCGTATACTGGTAGCCCAGCCCCCGAAGTTTCTCCTCCTTCGCATCATCGCTATGCATCTCTACCGGCAGGCAGATCGACAGGCTCATGCTCGATGAATCTGATGACCTCCTGCGTCCACCCAGCTCCTTCCAACCTAATCTGCATCCTACTCTGCCCATAAAGGCGCGCGGCCTGCAGGTGCTCCTCGTATGCGTCATCACCGAGCACACGACGAAGATTCTCAGTAACCATGCTCTCGAACGGTGGTTGAATCCCCTCTACGCCGGAAGCCCGTTCTGCAGCTCGAGCTATGTTACCGCGTTGGCGCATGATGTTTCCGACGTCCTGTACCATGGTGTCCCGCGGGTACTGCTGCAACTCGATATCGTGGCCTGTACCAGGAGCGTCGTCGAGATCCTGATCGTGCACCGCCACGACGGAAGCGGTGTCCGTGGTCGCAGTAGTGAGCTCGATATCCCGCACAGGCGACGAGCCATCATCGTTCAGACCTGCGGCACGGTGGATGATGCGAAGGACGTACTCTTCGCCAAACAAGCGTCCGGCCTCTCGAAGGTAAGCGTCCACGCCGAGGTCACGGCGAACGTCTTCGAGATACCGAAGAAGATGCACCTCCGCCATGGTACCTTCCACTTCCAACTCGTGCTCGTCACCATGACCACGCAGCATCTCGATCCAGTCCTGCTGGCGTTGCAGTTCGCCACCACGCAGCACCTCGATCCAGTCCTGCTGGCGTTGAAGGTCATCTTGGTCGTCTTCTCCGTAGCTAATATGCGTCTCTGCCTCTGACACAGCGTCGCCACCGGTTTGCTGTCGCTCTTCATAAGCCTCGCGCTGGGCCTGCTGGAGCTGTGCTTGCATCTCAGCCCTTCTGACGTAAAGCTCCACCCACTCAGTGCCCCAGCGCTCCCTGTATGCTCTCCGGCTCGGTGCATTGTAGTCGAGATGCAGCTACTTTTCATCAGAATCCAGCATCTCTTCCAGAGAAGTGCGACTTACGTTCAATCTCAGATCCATCCTCCCAGTAAAAGTCAACCACCCAATCATCACGACCGAGAACATCGAGTAGCAGCAGCACAACCACGCAGCGATGATAGTCCACGGCTGCCGGTACCAAACAAACTCATTGGACGTAGGCCCAGGCTTCAAGATACCTGGAACAGCCGTGAAAGTCGGTTTATGTTTCGTCATAGCAGTTGTCGCCGCGGCGTGGGTGCGACTTGGTCCCGAAGTAGGGTAAATTGGATCCTGAGAAGCGATGGGTATAAGGGTCAGCGAATGTCTTACAAAGTTCGGAGCGCTTTCAGAAGTCTGAAACGGCCTCCTGGGGGTTCAACCCATCAGACACGTACCGCGCCCAGAATCTCTCCTCCACCTAAGTACGTGGCTACTGGTGAAGTTTCGATAGGTGGTGCCGCTTCGGTAGCAGCGATGGCTTGGTATGGAGCTGAAGCGATGGTGTAGGTGGTGATGTATCCATCCTGCAGAGTGAGTGTGTACGGCTCGACATCCGCAGCTGCGAATGCGATGGACGTAATTTGCGGAATCGCCATGCTCGTCATTGTCGTACTGACAAGCATTGTTGCGATTGGTATTGTTCTTTTGAGCGAGTGACTGGAGGTGTAAGTGCTTCGTCGAACGGCTTCGTTAAGCGAGGTGCGAATAAGCTGAAAGCGCGTGCAGCGGGACTAGTAGAAGTGGAAGGCACGAGGGCTACCTAGGAAGTAACAACCCCACTACGGTGCAACTTCTGATTCAGGGTGACCTTGAGAAGCCCGCCTTGAGTGAGCCTGCTCAGGATGAGACACGTATACGTACACAGGTCATGAAGTGCTCAGATCCTTCACATCGTTTTACCCATAATGCTCATACGACAGCCTCCTGTGCTCACCATGTCCGCACTACGAAGCCTTATCCCAGGGCAGCGCGAACGTTCCTACCCAGTCCTCTACCTCTCGCCTCAGCTCAACGATCTCTATGCATTCCTCACCCTCGCCGACATACTCCTTGAAAGCATTCACGCTCTTGGGGTTCTTGCGCCCACTCTTCTCCGCTGCTTCGATCGCCTTACCATCCAGCATCTTGGTGATGTTGACCGCGCGATGAACGACGTCTGCTACGCGCTTGAAGTCCGAAGGTTGCAAACCGCGAGTCGTCATGGCTGGTGTACCCATCCGGAGACCACCAGGCTTCATAGCAGATTTGTCGCCGGGAACGGTGTTCTTATTCGCTGCCACTCCCACGAGCTCGAGGACACGCTCTACTCGTGCACCGTCGATGTTCTTGTCCTTCAGGTCGACCAGTACGAGATGGTTGTCTGTGCCACCGCTAACAACAGTGTACCCAAGCCCACCATTACCCTTCTCACCTCCAAGCCGTGCCGCAAACGCCTTCGCGTTCTCCAGCACAGTGCGCTGGTACTCCTTGAACTCCGGCTGCTGAGCTTGATGCAATGCTACCGCGAGCGCAGTAATGGTGTGATTGTGCGGTCCACCCTGGTGGCCAGGGAATACCGAGCTGTTGATCGGGTTCTCAAGGTTGTATTTCTCCTCCACACCAGTCTTCTTGTCTATCCGTCTCGTGCCTTTGCGGAAGAAGATCATTGCTCCTCGAGGTCCTCGCAAGCTCTTGTGCGTAGTCGTGGTTACTACGTCGCTATAATCGAATGGTGAAGGTATCACGCCGCCTGCTACCAAGCCAGAGATATGCGCCATGTCGCTTAGCAAATAGCAGTTGCCCACCTTCTCAGTAATTTTCCGGAAACGGTCGTAGTCGATTAGTCTGCTGTATGCGCTTGTTCCAGCAATAATGATCCGCGGTCGATACAGCAGCGCTAGCTCCTCTAGCTTCTCATAGTCTATCAGACCCGTCTTCTCATCCAACCGGTAAGGTAGCGTCTCAAAGTACTTGCTAATTGCCGAAATCTTCTTCGTAGGCGTCTGATAGCCGTGCGAGAGATGTCCTCCATGCGGCAGATCGAGCCCCATTATGCGGTCGTGCGCATTCAGCAACGCCGAATATGCGTACAGATTCGCTGGCGAACCAGACAGAGGCTGTACGTTGACACCCCACTCCGACTCTTTCAGTCCAAACGTCTCGAGCGCTCGCTGCTGACATAACCGTTCCGCCTCGTCTATGTGCTCGTTCCCGCCGTAGTATCGCGCGCCTGGGTAGCCTTCGGAGTATTTATTCTGCATTACGCTGCCTAGTGCGTCGAGCACTGCTTGGCTGGTGAAGTTCTCAGAGGGGATGAGGTTGATGAAATGCTTTTGTCTTCGTTTCTCCTGTTTTCATATATCAGCTCCTGCCCCCAATATATAGTCGGCATAGCTGCTCGCGTGGGAGTTTGTGGTGGCGCACCTTTCGGATGATCTCAAAGACGGTAGGGTCGGCCTCATCGAGGTGGGAGGAGAGCAGCTATAGCGACAGGTTAGTACATCGCACAGTATGCTCATGGGTGGGAGACCTACCCACCTTCTGCTGTCCGTCGACCGACATACTCCGAATGGCGGTCCATTGGAGCTGCTGTTTCGCAGGCACGATCGGTCGCTTGCATGCTCGGCACGTCAGCGAGCTCAATGCCCGCGACGTCGACCTGAAAGAAGACATGCTGCTAGCAATGAGTGTGTGGCGCGAAGACATGTATAGAGGTCACATTGGAAAAGCGGGCAGTCACGAAAGATTAGATTGTTTCTAAGGTGGGTTAGCGTCACTCGCTTAGTACAGCCTTGCGGTCACCAGAAGGTCACATTAATGAGAAGGGAAGAAATGCTCGAATGGTTTTTTGTGTGGCCCAGCCACTTTTTTTTGTTTTGTTTTCTATATGTTCATGTCGTTCATGTTGTATCGTACAACTCATTCAATCATCAACCGGAACGCCTATCCTTACGCCTTCCCAGTATTGTACATGAAATGTTCAGAAAGCCGCCCTTTCACTTCAGGTGTGTCGATGAAGCGAGAATGCTGATGAGAAATGCGTAGCGAATCGCTTAGCCGCTCGTGAAGCCAGAGGTACCGCCAACGAGACCGAGCGTCAGCCTGTTGGCGATGTCTGAGGCGTATGCACTCGTGGCGCCACCGCCGCTCAAGTCGTTGTCCGAGGGGATGGAACCACTGTTGTAGATTCTGCTTGCCCTGTACATCTGAGCAGCGCCAGACATGCCGGCCTGCTTCATACAGTAAGCCAGAGTGTAGCTGCCAAGCGAGTACGTGCCCTGAGCAATCATATCATTGATCGTCGCAGCAGGGCAAGGGTTCTGGACCTGACCGTGGCCAGTCGAGCCAACAGCAGTGTTACAGCTGGCGCTGCCCGAGTGCGATTGCATCAAGCCGGGGTTGGTGACGGAGTATGTGGTACTCCAGACACGCACGCAACCCCTAGACTCTTGCATGACAGTAGCGAGGATCCATCGCGGGTCCAAGCCGGCTTTTGCGGCTGCGCTGTGGATGGC
>JAKLLW010001557.1:0-13787 GCA_022814695.1 Neocatenulostroma microsporum
CGCAGGATCTTGGACTAGAGCCACGCGACTGCATGGAGCTCTGGAGAGCCATGGTCAAGCATCAGACCGGCGGCTTCCCGGTGCCGAAGGAGCTCGATCCTGAGAAGGCTCTGCCCGCAGTCGCTCGAAAGGCGGACATCTTGAAATGGGAGAAAGACCTGAAGGTAGTCTTGCAGAAGTGGATTGCTGACGCTGCATCCCCCTACGAAGCGATGGTTAAGGATCTTGAGCGTCCATTCAGAGATGACAAACGTGAACCGCTACAGACCACACAGGGTGAAGCGGATCAAGCTAGCTCAGCTGCTGTCAAGATCAATGAAATATCCGACCCGAAGGAGACTACACTCCCGCTGCTATGCCGTCTTAACGCCCAAGATGCTCTGCCAGCGATCATGTTCAACTACGACCGCCATCAGTGCGAGGAGATTTGCCAGACTGTTCTCCAGCAACTTCAAGACGCTGAGCTTAAGCAGAGGAAGAGCGGACCAAAGTGGACCAAGACTTTGGAGCAGTGGGAGCTCTGGAAGAAAGTGCAAGAGAAGAATGCCGCAAAGATGTCGAAGGTCAAGAAGCCAAAGGGTCAGGAAGACGACAAGGGGTCGAAACTTGATCAGGCGCGCGATGCTGGCGAGTCGGAGACGAGCAAATGGGAGTCGTTCGATCCTGATGCACCTCTCGAAGGCTATCATTTTGCAGACCACACCAAGCTGCAACTCTCCGAGCTTGGTATCTACGTCCGCCAGCTCGGTCGGCGCAACATTCAGCAATGGCTCATCGACGCTATGCAGCGTGGCATCGGCGTGCACCATGCTGGTATGAATCGCAAGTACCGGCAAGTCGTCGAGATCTTGTTCCGGAAGGGCTTCCTACGCTGCGTCATCGCGACAGGAACCCTTGCGCTTGGTATAAACATGCCGTGTAAGACGGTCGTCTTCTCCGGAGACAGCGTGTTCTTGACTGCTCTGAACTATCGGCAGTGCGCCGGTCGTGCCGGTAGACGTGGGTTCGATCTGCTTGGAAACGTCGTCTTCCAGGGTGTGAGCCGTGAGAAGGTCTGCAGACTGATCTCCTCGAGACTGCCAGACTTGAACGGCCACTTTCCAATCACCACCACGCTTGTCTTGCGTCTATTCACGCTACTCCACGAATCGAAGAATAGCAAGTATGCTGTCGGCGCCATCAATGCCCTGCTCTCCCAGCCAAGAATGTACATGGGTGGAGCCTCTTTCAAGGAACAAACAATGCACCACTTGCGATTCTCTATTGAGTATCTGCGCCGGCAAGAGTTGCTTGGAGCGAACGGCGCACCGCTCAACTTCGCCGGCCTCGTCAGCCATCTCTACTTCACCGAGAACTCCTCATTCGCCTTCCATGCACTGATGAAAGAGGGCTACTTCCACGAGCTGTGCGCTGGACACGAGAAGAACGAGAAGAGCACCATCGAGACCATGATGTTGGTCATGGCGCACCTATTCAACCGAATCCAGTGTCGCCAGGCAGATCAGGAGTATCGCGAGAAGATTGTCAAGCCGTCCTCCTCGATGGTCTTCTTGCCACCGATGCCAGAGAAGGCGTCGAACATACTGAGACAGCACAATCGGCAGACGCTGGATGTGTACAGGACCTACGTCGAGACCTTCGTCGAGCAACACATCCACGACGATGACAGCAAGCTCCCACTGACCGGCGCAGACGTTGGATCCGCAGATGACGCTGGTGATGCTGCGGGTGTACAGCATCTGCCGCCAGCGAAGATTCGCTCCCCCTTCGTCGCATTGTCCGGACCAGGCGATGAGTTCGACACCATTCACGATCTTTGCCAGACTACGAGGGATGGTGTGTTCCTGGAGGAGGCGGTCATCCCGCATGTCGAAGTCTACCCGGACGAGATGGAGCTTCCACTCAATGCCTGGCTATTGGACTTCTTCAAGCACGGCGATGTCATGACCATTGAGAAGGCCAACGGTGTCCGCCGAGCAGATATCTGGTTCTTGCTCAATGACTTCTCGCTCGTCTTGGCTACCATCATTACCAGCCTACTCAACTTCATGAAATTGAAAGAAGGCACAGACATGGACATGCTGGACGTCATGGGTGACCTGGACGTCCACGACGAGGCGGAAGATAACGAGGTCGCTGCCTCCTCTGACGAACAAAGCGAGGTCTCCGCTCCAAGCGCGGCAGACTCCGCTATCGCTATGCCTGAGCGGCCTGCGGCACGTCAAGTGGTGCCCACGAAGAAAGCCAAGAACACGGAGAGCTGGGAGGAGGTCGCTGACGAGGAAGAGGACCATCACCGTCGTGAGGAGCGGAAAGCCGCGAACGCTGCGAGACTAGAGTCGGAGGTTGGTGCGGCGCTGGAGAGCTCTGGTGGTAGCAATGAGGGCTTGAAGGACGTGCTGAAAGCATTCCAGAAGTTGCACACGGAGTTCAACGTGAAGTTCAGGGCGATGTGGGCTTAAGCGGGGCACGACGAGCCTGGGAGCTGTATGTGACATGCCTGATGACTTGACGGCTTCTCGGATGTCGATGAGGCGTATAAGCTTCTGGGGCATTGGACTGGCATGATTAGGTGATAGGAGTTCGGCGGATCGTAAGGGTCTGCATGAGCATTTTATCCGAAAAGTGTGCCGTTCTGCGGAGATAGAACTAGAATTACGTACCATACACTCTTTGGTCACCACCTTCGTGTCCTTCAACGTGTCCTGGCTGCACCGCGTGTGTTCCTGGGGCTATTGTATGCGAATCACAGTCAATCGTCGTGAGTCGTGACTTCCTAGAGCAGCTTAGGGTTAGGGTTGGGGTAAGATCTCATCGGCTAGGAAGCACATGTCTCCAACTTCTCGGGCGATTGTCCGAGTTCATTGTGGTCAGTATCAGTGCGGGAGTATTCGTAGGCTAGTATGGCTATCGATTCGAGTAGTTGAAGAGACGGCGCGGTGCGATCGATCCACAAGGCACGCTTATGAGAGGGCGAAACAACGCGGCTTTCATAGGCTTCGAAGATGTCATCATATACGAACCACTAGTATAAATTGGCTGAAAGCACACCAAAGTAGAGGAAAAGACGAGATACATCGGGGCGTGTTCCCAAGCCAACTAAATCGCCGTCCGAATACAGTAAAGCTGAAGCAGAGGTCGATGGCGCGTGGCGAGGAAGACTGGCGGACCGAAACAGCGGCTGCAAACACGCCAAGACTGATCGCAAGTTATGGCTCCACTGTCGAAGATTGGAGAAGTTGTGTCGGCCTGGTGGCACTCCAGCAGAGCAAGATGCAGTCATACAAGCTTCGAAACGGTGCGACATCTGACCGTCTGGTTAGTCTGTAGCAAGCAGTGGTACACATGACAAAGCGCAAGATGGCTCCGAATCAACGCTCTCTGCAGGCGCATAGATGTGGAGTGAGCATAATATGGTGTTGGCGGACGGACTTGCTCCTGCTTGATCAATAAGAAGACATGGACTTACCTCGCTGTCCATCGCACCTGCAAATTCCGGCGAGAGCTCAGACGCAGGAGTGAATTTCGTGCTTGCCGTCTAGTACCCTCTTGTAGTCGGCGCAACAACTATCAGCGGTCAATGGCTACGCATCAGCAAGCTCAAGGTCACCCGCAGTATCCTTATGTTTCAGTGCTCACAGGGAGTAATGAAGTCATCAATAGGTATTTCAGCCATCTGGCCTGAGTCTATGAAACTCCAGCCGTCCATCTAATAGTGCCAGAGCTTGGTGCCCGAAAAGTCGCTCCCGCTTGAAAGATAGCCGCTCCAGACGCCTTGCGCCTTGTCATCCCCAGGTACCGGTCTATCGCAGCAGCTCAGTAAGACAGCCGCATAATGTCACATGGTCTTTCTCCGCTGCTCTTTCCACTTCTTCATCGTATGCTTATCTTACAATCCGCAGTTTCCCTTAGGTGACTGTGTAACCACCGTCCACCCTCAAGTCGGCACCAGTCACGTAGCCGGATGCATCGCTGCACAAGAAGGTGACTGCACCCATGAGGTCCTCCGGCCTGCCCATCTTGCCCTGAGGAATCAGGCTGGTCCACTTGTTCGCGAGCTCCGGGTTCTCGTCAAGGATCTTCTTCGTGCTGCGGTCATCGTCAGCTTTGCACTCCCATCTTTCTGGCACAGCTGAAGGACTTACAGTGGAGTAAGCATGTAGCCAGGTGAGATGCAGTTCACCCGGATGCCTGCGTGCGCCCACTCAACCGCCAGCGAGCTCGCCAGATGCCTGACAGCCGCCTTCGCCGCGTTGTACGGCGCCTGCGGCTGCGGGACGTTGACGATGGCACCACTCATGCTGCCAATCATGACGATGCTGCCTGGAGCACCGCGACCGATCAGGTGCTTGGCTACGCCAGTCGCGAAGAGGTATGTACCGTCCACGTTCACACCCCAGAGCTTCTTCAGGCGGTCGTATGGGTACGCAATGGCATCGAAGTTCTCTGTGAAACCGGCGGAGGTGACGAGCACGTCGATCTTGCCGTGGGTGGAGATGATGTCCTCCAAGGACGCGTTGACGGAGTCTGGGTTGGACACATCGGCCAAGTGAGCGGTGACTTTCGGCACGTTCTCAGCACCTGGGTTCTCCTCGCGGAAGGTGGCCATCAACTGGTCTGCCTGCTTCTGCGCTTCCTCCTCTGAAGCAAGTGTTAGCAGCAAGTTAGGTCAGCTCCAACGAGCATGCTTACTGTTGAGATCCACGATAGCCACGTCCGCGCCACTGACCACCAAAGCCTGGCTCATCACCAAGCCGAGACCCCTGGCACCTCCAGTCACCACAGCGACTCTGTCCTCCAAGCTGAAGGTGGGAAGCGTCCTCTTGAAGTGAAAGCCACCGCGCCCCTGCAATGGCTTGGAGCGCGGCTCGTTCTCCTCACCAGGGTACTCTATAGCAATGGTGTTGTCTGTACGCGAGAAGCGACCCTCATGCTCGATCGACCCTGGCGTTCCGGCAGTACTATACTCGGTATGCTTGTCAATCTCGTCGTTGTCGTTGGATGCCTTCTCTCGCAGAGCGCTGCCATTGCTGAAGGCGCGGACTGGGAAGCGGGACGCTGCGGCAGTGAAGGTAGGTGGGCGGACGGCGGTGGCAGAAGCTCTTGACACCTGTCTGAGGATGTTGGATCTGACCATGGTTGCTTATTTGGGAGTGAAGCTGTTAGTTTGAGTGTAGCTGGCTGGTGACAATGGTGGTGTGGTAGGAGGTAGGATAGGTCGATCAATGCATGAAATAAATTGTGAGGAAGGTTCGTGATGCAGGGACTATACTTTGAAGGTGTCTTTTGTAGGTACGTACCGGCAAGTTTCAAGATTGCTGATCTTGAACGTTTCTCTGATGTTTTCGTGGTGTGTAGGGTGGTGAAGTGAGCTTATACCGTGGTGCCGAAGTGAAGTGATAGATGTGAAGAACACCAAGTGAAGTTTCTTCTGCTCAATGGTATGTCGGTGGTGTCGTCTTTACCGCCTCAGGAGTCTCAACGTACTTTTGGAGAGCTCCTCGAGGAACGTGACGTAGCAAGTTTCGGTCGCGGCACCTTCCAGGGTCTTCAACAAGCGAAACCAATCGTTTCAAGGCGGACACGGCGGAGTGCGGCATTCACGGGCGCGGCGATCGGTTGGTCGAGTCAGGTACGAACTATGAGTAGAGTTCAGAACAAGGATACCTTATACCTCCAGCTTCGACGACTTCACTGCTGAGACTGACGACGTGAAAGATGGGAATGCATATGTCGTACAGGAGGTACGAGTGTCTGAGCTCGCTGAACACTGGTCTAATCCAGTAATATAGAGAGTCACACAATGACGACGGACCTGTCCATACGCTTGCTACACTGCAACTTGCAAGACACGAGCCGCTGCGAACATAGGATGCCTTGTCACCGTCAAAGAGCCTCAAGAGGGCTACAATGTCGCAGCCGCTCAAGCCAAAGACGCCTGACTTGCGAGCTTTGGGGCCAAGCTACTCAACAGAGAATGAACAAGTCAGGCTGAACACCACGCATCCCGCGCCCGGTATGTGGGCTGCTGTATGCCACCGGCCGACGAAGGATCACAGCCCGCAGCTGAGATACTGGCGGTGTCAGTGGCTTCTTGTACCGCACGGAGCTATCTGGTGCAGCTGCTGCAGGTATGACATCTCAATTTTCCTCTCACTCCCTTTGCTGTCGTGACCTCCTCATACGAACGAAGTGCACGATATAGCTTCAGCTTTGCGGGCGTACTGTGCAACACCAAAAGCATGATCAGTCTCACCGCTATCGGCCTGGCCGCTCTTTTCGTCACGACTCGAGCTTCTATCAGCGACTGGCAGCACCCAGCATATACCAACGAGCAAGCGTCCACCGCCCTGCTCGAGCGAGGATCCTGTTGCCCAACGCTCTCGCACTTTCTCGGCAACAAGACCACACACCCAGACTCTCCAGCCTATGATGCTTCCCTCGCATCCTACTGGAGCCTACAGGAAGCGGGCCTTCATCCAAATTGCGTCGTCTCGCCAACCACAACCGAAGACGTATCCCTCGCAGTCTCCATCCTCAAACTCGGCGGACAGCTGTTCCCGGCCCAGTGCAACTTCGCCGTAAGATCCGGCGGGTACGTATCTCAATTTCGAATTCAGCCTGTTCATTCCATTAACCGATTGGCGAAAGACACACAGCCTTCGCCGGAGCCGCCAATATTGCCTCCGGCATCACTATCGATCTCAGCAGCCTCAATGAAGTGACTGTCTCACCCGACAGAAGCAGCGTAAGGATTGGGCCAGGCAATCGATGGCGGGATGTCTACTCCGTCCTCGACACCATGCAGCTGGCTACTTCTGGCGGTCGGGTGGCGAGCGTGGGCGTTGGTGGCTTGGTCGGGGGTGGTGGTGTGTCTTTCTTCTCGCCGAGATATGGGTTCGTCTGCGATAATGTAAGTGTGCTACTGTCAGCCAGCTCAGATATTGCCACTGAAGTCCATGAGATACGGCATGCCTCAACAACACGCTATCAATTGTCTCCCGTACTTGGAAACTTTGGCGTCTCACTGACCTGAACACCTTTTGCAGGTAGAAGACTTTGAGCTCGTTCTTGCTTCCGGCGAGATCGTGCATGCCAACGCCAGGGAGCGTCCAGATTTGTGGCGAGCATTGCGCGGCGGCTCGAACAACTTCGGCATAGTCACAACTTTTACAATGCGCACCTTCGCCCAAGGCGACTTCTGGGGCGGCTTCATCGGTTTCGGTATCGACACCATCGACCAGCAGTTCCAAGCCTTTGAAGACCTCGCCGGCAGCCCAAATTATGATCCTGATGCCGCGCTCATCTTCTCACTTGTCTACGATCCAGCGTCGAATACTTGGTCCACAGCAAACAACTTCGAATACACAAAGCCCGAACCATATCCAGCATTCTTCAAGAACTTCACGGATCTTCCGCAAACGTTTAGCACGATGAGAATATCGAATCTGACTGACTTCACCGTCGAGCTAGCGGCGTCTAGTCCATCGGGCTTTCGACAGCTAATGGTCACTGGCACATATGGCAATTCCAGGGAGATGATGGCTGCGATTTACCACCTTGGTAATGAGACTGTGCAGCCGCTTCTGTCTGTGCCGGGGCTGAGATGGAGCATCTCTTTCCAGCCTGAGCCTACTGTTATCACCTCGAAGGCCGCGAGTAATGGAGGGAATGTTCTTGGCCTTGACGAGAGCGATGGGAACGTGGTCAATGTTCTGTTGACAGCGTCGTGGAACCATACTGCCGATGATGCGGTCGTCAATGCTCAGGCGAAGGAGTTGTTTGGTCGAGCAAGCGATAAAGCAGAATCGCTGGGCGTCGCGAATGAGTATATATACCTGAACTATGCGGCGCCTTGGCAGGATCCGATCAGTGGATATGGGGAGGCGAACAAGGAGTTCTTGCAGGCGGTCAGCAAGAAGTACGATCCCGAACGCGTGTTCCAGAAGCAGGTACCGGGAGGGTTCAAGCTGTTTACGTAGGCAAATGGGTATGTCGCGCCGCGGAACTGCTCCTGGATCAGGAAAGCACGCGTAGGGCTCGTCAGAAGCGAATACGACCAGCTTTTTTCGGGATAGGGATCAGGTGTAGTTGCTTGGAAGCTTCACTTTCGAAGCTCTTCGTCGCAAGGGCAGCTGAAGGAGGTCTCACATTGAACTTTGAGTTCATGCTCTGTTCGTGAAAGCTACACTCTCGTACACCTATCAGGCTGCCTTCTTCTCACATGTGTCTCGTGTTTTTGAAGAGTGAATGTCACCGTGCGTTTGTTCTTGGTCACTGTGCTTACCTAAGGCAAGCCACGTCTCGGAGGCGTCATCGGGCCGTTTAAGGCGTAATCCCTGGACCAGCTTCGCGAGCCTTGCGGCGGCGCAGCTCTGGTGTATCGCCGACCGCGCGTAAAAACACAACCTCCTCACGAACAGTTCCTAGGTACTTTTGAAACACAAACACATACGCTACATACCCAAGTCCCTGAACACAACCTACCATGTTTGGCCGTTCAGTCGGCAGTATTGCCGCCATCTGCGCGGGTGCCAGCGCTCTCATCATACCCGCTGGCATCGATCCCGTAACAAGCGACGCACCGGACCTCTCGATATCAGTCGTCAACCCGAAAAGCCAAGTCATCACAGTACCATGCGCCGAGTGCGCATTTTCTACGAGACCGGAAAAGGTGGAGGACGTGGACGATGAGGACTTTGTATGGATACAGGGCGGCGCCAACAGCTTGCTGTTGAACTTCACTGTCTCCGAGGACAGCGGCAAGTTGCAACTCAACGGTGAGGACATCTACGTCCCTGGAGTGTCTCAGGGCAGTCACTTCAGAGCGCCCGAGCTCTACGTCAAGCAAGTGCCTACCGATGCGGATATGGCAGAAGTGAAGACTGGGGATGTCAGATCAGCGGATTTGGAGGTCACGGGATATGGAGTGACCGAAGGAAAGCACGAAATGCTGTCACCTAATGGTGATGAGCTTGTGCCTATCAGGTTCCAGATCATCGGCTTGGAGAACCAGTTCATGGCGCTCGATGCGACTGAGATCAAGCTGCTGAAGACGGGTGATGGTGAGCTTCTTATCATGCAGGTGGAGAACATCCGTAACAAAATGGCACTGCCACATGACGAGGATATGAGCATTGCACCGCCGCATCCGGACATGGACGATGTAGACTTCTTACCACCGCCCTTCCACGGCAGACCTCATGGCCCGCCTCACGGCCCGCCTCATGGCTTCGACCACAGCGAAGAGTGCAACATGCTGCCCGAGCCTCTCTGCAGGCTCAAGAACGCTTTGCAGTCCAAGATCGACCATGCTATGGGGCCGGGTGGTCCACACAGGCACGGCCAAGGCTGTCCAGGCCGCAAGGGTCACCCCGTCAAGCTACCAGGCCACATTAAGCCACATCTTCAGCGGCCTGACGAAGAGGAGCACTCGAAGCATCATCACGGCCGCCCGCATCACATGAGACCACATGGTCCACATCACGGTGGTCATCGTCATCACCACGTCCACTTCTCCAGGCATAACTTCTTCCGCGCTTTCGCTAGAGGACTTGTCGCTGTGCTCATCCCGGTCATGGCCGGTATCACTGTCGGTATGAGCGTTAGTCTGCTCGGCTTGATCGTGGGACGTCTGATCGGCTTCCTCTGGATCAAGCTTGTGCGCGGCGGTCGTCGCGGCAGTGCCAGCGCAGCACAGGGAGAGGTTGTGCTGGAGGAGGGCGAGGACAAGGCTATGATTGCAGAGATGGACGGTTCAGAGGCTCTGCCGGCATACGAGGATGCGCCGGCTTACGAGGAGATCAATGAGAAGGAGTAGGAGTGAGACTTCGGTGGCTTATTTCAGATGTGAGTAGGTGACCAACTTGGCATCTTGGACTCCATGATTGCTTTTACGATCTTCAGCGGTATAGCGTTCTTACGGGAATCGGATGGGAACCACATCACGGTGGGAAGGGCATGGCGTCCCGGGTAATGGCGTCCACTCTTAGGTATGAGTCTGCATGTAGTGCATCAACTTGAACAAATCGAGTCATCATCCGAGCTTTGTTGCCTTTGTGCCTGTCCACGCCTGTCGCTTTCCACATTACTGGCATTTGCTAGCTTTCTCGATATTGACGAGTCAGTGCAACAGTACGGAGCCCAGCGCTATACCGATGCCAATGTCCCTTTTCGCAGCCGTCTGCTTCCGCTCATCGTTGTGACATCTTCGCTACTGCGCTCCAGATGCGGTATAGACACCAGATCACGTGAAAGGATGTGGCCCCCAAACCAGCTTTGGGGGCCCCGCTCCCGCTCAACTTCCGATCGATGTGCACACTCTGAAGCATAGCGCTTACCAACAATGGTCACTGCTGCAGACCGGAAGGCAGCGGCCTCCCTGATACCGCAGATCGCGAACGCCGAGTGTATCGTGTACCATGGGTGCGCAGAAGCAGCCAATCAATAGTGGCCTTCGCTGGCGCGTTCGTGAGAAAGAGAAGCGAGGAGAAGAAGAAGCGAGATGAAGTTGTCAAGTTGATAGCAACCCGAGTCATATTGACCAAGATGATCTGCAGATACCCGATCACCACGCGAGGCGCTAAGTACGCGATTCCAAGAACCCAGGCATCGGTCTCCTTCCTGATCCTCTCGGCCACCAAATCCGACCTTGTTGGCACGACCCTGCAGAGGACCAACGTTGGAAAACGTGGGAGGAGCTGTTTTGAGACACACATTCTGCATGCTGGCGTCATGCCCTACTGGCACAGCAAACTGCACGCCTTCTTTTGAGTTGTTCTAGCGCCAAGAGTCTGAGTTTGTGAAGGCTGCCGACAGCCGTTTGGCAACCGTACCTTCCGCATTTTCCATAAAGGCCAGCTTATAACCTTTTGGTGAAGTGCCTGGATGCACAACGCATGCATCCTCGTGTGGGTGAGCCATGCGCGTGGTTGTGAACCGGGTCACACTCTGCCGCGAGTGCGACCACTGCAATCTCTCCTGCCTTGGAAGTTGGCACATATAGGTGGCCGTGGCCTGCTCTTACCTTGTCCCAGGCGGTTGCAGTTTCGTACAAAGTAGGTTTCGCCTTTCTCCTGACCTAGGTTGCCTTTCACAACCCACTTCACCTATACACACTAGCAGATTTGACGACTATCACGTCGACTCACCTAAAACTCCTGCAACCTATCGATACCTGAAGAATACGAACAAGTCGATATCAGCAGTACAAGCTTAGCATACCGGGACAAGGCTAGCCGAGATCAAGAATAGAGTCGACATCTCCGCAGCACCACCATCATAAACCTCTTCGTCGCCGTCGGCCCTTCGCCTGCTTGCCTGACTACCTACCAGACGACTTCGGACAAGCACCGGTACACTTACCTTCGGTCTATCATCTTCGCGCATCAGGATCAGAAGAAGCCCTTGGTATCTTCACGCCTCCAGCGTCGGTAGAACGCAGATTCATCTCGCCGCACCCCAACATCACTGCAGCAGACATGGCAGGCACGACATGCTCTTGCGGGCATCAGCTTTTCGACAGCAGAGGCTGCTGTCCAGCGTGTGCGGACCGGCAGCAGAAGCGTCACTATCGTCTCTCTGGACGTCAACCACCGCAGTCTCCAACTCCACCGCCAAGCGTCGTTGGGTCTCCAAGACAGTCAATCGATCGAGGCAGGACAGCGCTCGCAACAGAGTCGCAGTTACCAAGGCGTACTTCTCCTGCACTCGCTGCTATGAACAGCGCCTTCGGCTCCGCTGAGGATGACCACGACCATGATTACGATGGCAACGATATCCTCCCAGCACATCTCTACCGAAATCCTAGAAGGGAGTCCAGCAGAAGCTCGGCCATCTCTCCTTTGCCCGAACGCACCAGGACGATTAGACACAGCGAAGACCACATTAGGCCCGTGGTTGGGCAACTCAGCCGTCCCAACACGCCGACATCGAAGACTGGTGGGTCAGCTATGAGAGAGTACTCGCCTATAGCTGCTGGCTTCGCGAGGCTGAGCCATAAGGAGGCACAGGGCCCGCAGATGGTCAGCCAGCGGGTGCGCAGTGAGCGTAGTAGCTTCGAGATGAGTGCGAGCATGTTCGATGGGCCGGTATAAGAATTGGTGTGTACTTGATTGAGCGTTTGGGCGAGCGCGGTGTTACTGGCGAGAATAGGTCATGAACGCAGCGCTGGGCGCTGCTGTGGATTCGATCGACATGCTTGATCAAATATCGGTACCCGAGCCCGTAGACGGTGTATACTTGCGTATCAAGTTGCGTGGAGATGATCTCCGAACATCAGTAACCAACTCAGTTGGGTCGCGGGACTGGCAATTCGCTTGGTAGAAAGCTGAACCCTAATTTGCCGTTCAAAGGTCTTTCCGATCTGAAACGTGCGCCGAAGTTTGATACTTCGAGGGCAACACAGAACGCTGGACTTCTAGTTGTATCATCTTGGTCTGCCGTGTTCGACTTCATGGCCCTTACAAAGACCCTGACAGATACTGCGGTACGTAACAAACCCCGAATTTGACAGGCAGAGAAATACTCTGACACTAGTGTCCATACGCAACCCGGCGTAACGCAAGACACTAGGCGAAATAGCCTCACCACAACTAGAGCCATACGTCTGGCATCACTTACCACGTCGGCACTATGCCTCCCTCGATGTGCCTTTGGCACGGCGATTGCGGCGGCCACCAAAACAATTATGAAAACGGTGGAATTGCCGTTTGATAATGATGGCATCTATACCCGCAGGCACGTGAACTGCGCACAACGCTCGAGGTTTCCGCAATCAGGCATCAACCGCCGCTCTGTGGTCTTCTACTTTTGGCTTCCTCCCACCAAGCAAGGTCCTGAAGTCCCTCCACAGCCCGATCGAGACGTCCTTCAGCGCACCCGTACTCTCAACCACTGGGTAGATAACACAGATCGTCATGCTCGTCCACACCCAGATGAAGCTTACAACCACCCACCCTGTAAAGAATGAGCGGCCGTAGATGTACTTCGTGCCGAAAAGGGTGAAGGGCACGAGGATGATGGCGATGAAGAAGAAGACCAGGTTTGCACCGATGGCAAGACGCTCGCTTTTCTTGACTGCGACGGGGTCCATAGGCTCCATGTTCTTTGCTTCGAGGAAGTCAACTATTTCGTTTCCGGTGGGGACGAATGCTTCTGGCTCTGGTGCCGAAGAAGGCTGAGCTGCGGCGTCAGGGCCGGCTTCCTTCTCATCGTTGTTGATGTCTGTTGGGCTCATGTCGGACTCTGGGGGTGTTACTGGCGCAGAAGGTGTGTTGGAGATGCCTAGAAAGCAATCTGGTCAGCCTCGCGAAAGTACATCAACAGTAGGTGGTCCATGTGTGCTCCAGTAGAGCATTTCACCCGCGTGGATGCCTACCTTGTATCTTATTGCTCCGCTCAATGTGTCTCGGATCTGTACTCGAGTACTTTGCTGGGAATATCAGACTCAGGACAACAGCCATCAGCCAGCCAACACCCCACGAAGTGATATTGCCGGCTACAGCATTGATGGTGTTACCAGATGTCTCCACTGATATAGACCCGGAGCGCTTCCATGTCGTGACGAATCAAGCTATCAGGCCGCAAACAAGACCGATCCAAGGTGCAGCAATGGCGGCAACTCTCGACATGCGCTTCCAAAGCAAGATCAGACCTACTGGTACAGAGGCGCCCCCGACAATGATAGCCAATACCGTTAGCAGCCAAGTCAGATTGAGACCAGCTGCGTTGAGTCCGGAACAAAAGGCTGCTAAGACCAGGGCGTATAGGACGATACCGTAGTGTGA
>JAKLLW010001558.1:0-13785 GCA_022814695.1 Neocatenulostroma microsporum
AGAGTAGTATAGTTTTAGGAACTTAGTCGAATATTAGGAGTCGTTATAGGTAGTAGTATACTTATATAGGTATAATATACTAATAGGGCTAGATATAGATAAGACGACTAAGTTAAGAAGAAGAAGACGAGAGTCTTTAATAAAAAGCCGTATATAAGAGATTTTACTAGAGTAGACTAAACCTATAAGAGGGGTTTCTTATACTCTCGAACGCTATTTAGAGGTACTATAGCTAGCTAGATAATAGTATTATAGACCTTATTAGTAAGAATAATAAGCTTAATACCGACTACGAGATTAAGGACGATAGTAACGATTAAGGCTATTAGTAAGTCGTTCCTATACTTCTTTACTATTAGTATACGCTAATATAACTCTAGAAAAGCGACTATTATTTCCTTACTCTTTACTTAATATTAGCTCGGTAGATTTTAGATATTTTTAGTTCCTCTTCTTTCTTAAAGTAGGCTCTTTAACTTTATACTACTCTTATATACTATATTTAGTAGTAGTTATAGTATTATTAGTAGTTTTACTATTAGGGGTATTAGTATTATTATAACTCGTTATATTATTACTTACTAAGAGTAGAGGATAAGACTAAATTATTAATACCTTAGGCCTAGTATATATTAGAATTAGGTATTTTCTTATAACTAAGATATATAGTCTATATATTCTAGCTAATCGGAAACTAGTACTATAGCTTAGATAATATTATATCCTAGGGTAGTACTAAGCGAGAGTTATAAGTATTCTTGTTTTCTAAATACTTATATTTAGTACTAGATATACTCTTTTATACTTTATTTACTAGGTACTCTTTCTAGTAACTATATCTAGAGGCTCTTAGCTATTCTAATTAGCTAAGCGACCTATAGGGAAGATATATACCTTATATAGTTCTAATACTCGAAGTTTAGGTTCGAATTAGATTTATATCGAGATTGTCTTTAGTATCTATAATATATATAAAGAATAAGTATATAAATAGAATTTAGCTTTAAGGTTTAGTATTATACTTTTAAGATATACCTTTATCTTCTATATTTTAAGTATTACTTCTACTCGCTAGAGTAGCGTATACGTTAGTAAGAGAGTAGCGAGAGTTATAAGTATTCTTATTTTTCGAATACTTATATTTAGCGCTAGATATACTCTTTTATACTTTATTTACTAGATACTATTTCTCGCTATACGCTAGTTTTTATAGTACGAGGTCTTAAAGTTATATATAACCTTAAGATCTTTAAGGAAGGTATATATATAGTCTTAGATTCCTTGCGCACTTCGTAGCTATTGTCTTGTAAGATTATCTTGCTTATTTAGCGGAGAAATCGAGGCCTTGCCTTAAGATCTTGCCTTGAGCCTTCCTTATAGACAAGTCTGAGATTCCGCCGCCGAGGGTCGATTTAGCCTGTCCCGGGGTCGCGCGGTTGCGGATCTAGCTGCATCGTATTGCAAGCCTAGACTGGTGCAGCACTATAATCAGTATTTACGAAGTCCATACCAAAGCTTGCTGCAACGTACCGGTATGATCTTCAGTCCCACGTGGCCAACCGCAGACCGAACGCTGGCTTACAGTCCGTGAACCGTGAGGTAAATCGCACGTGGTAAACTGCGCTTAGGAGATCCGATTCACTGACCCCTTGGCCATCGATTTGCTTCAATATCTTGGATGAGAGCATCGTGAGAACTGAGAGGAAACTGATGGTAGTTGTTTTTGGGTGAGGTTGTGAGGGGTCGATATGTTCTGCCTCTCAATCTATCTGTACGAGAGTATGAGGGAAGCGATAAGAGAGCCTCGTTGTTGGTGGTCACTGTATGTTTGATCTTATATAAAGCCACAGGTGAGCCCTCACAGCCCGCAGGCTCTCCCCATCTATCACCAGGTGTCGAGTAAAGACACACTGTGGTTGGTGGCCCTCTGCACTTTTCCATGCACCTTCAATTGACTGCGGGCGCAGACAATTCAGCGATCTTGTGACGTTGTTGCGCGGTCTGAAGAGGTGCTCACGACTCACGAGGACTTGCTGGGCGAATAATGGGCAATGAACGACCCGACTCTGGCAAATGGGATCTCTGATACTCTTGCGTATTCTCGCGCCGACCGCCCGTGGGCGCAGAAGTCACAGCCGCCTTACGGGATTGCCGTAGTTGTCGCTCACCTTGAGCTAACAGGAATTTGGGAATGGGCGAGCCCAGGGCCTCGTGACGTTTTGAGCCTTGATTGCTCATGAACGGTCGTCCTTGCAGACTGTTGCCACCGAGGACGCCTGCCAACATCGCGAAGGCGACCAGTATGTAGTGCTCTCCAAAATCGCGCTCTTGCGCGTCATCCCTGCACTCTTCGGACAGGCTTAGGATGACGTGGATATGTTGCTACGTGACTGTGCCCGGCTGTCGGGCCTGACCAGAACAGCCACCTCGTAGTATGTTCATACTTGCTAAAGTGAGTCAGGCAGTAGGCGTGTCGGGGCGATGGCAGGGTTGGAGGTGCTCCTGTGGAGTCAGGACCTGAGGCCGCCTACGGGCGCAGCGGGGACAGCCACGATGTAGTGATGCCGTACGATGCTGGTGTCATCTGAAGTTCTGCTAGCTGTGGTAAGCTGTTGTTCGAGTACAGAGTCAAAGCACGGAGGAGGCCCTCCCTTGGCGCTCGGTTACAGTACCATCGGCGTCCTCCGTTGAGCCCCTTCACCGGTTGATGAGCTCTTTCACCGGTCACACGTACCAGGCTCTGCAGGCTCTGCAGGCTGCCATCGAAACCATGCTACTTGCCCTCCTATCACGCGGACTAATGTAATCGTGCGAATGGCAGAGGCGTGGGTGAAAGTGCAGCGCTGACGGGCCGTCCGCAAAACCAACTGCGCACTACTGCTGAATACATTGTCCTTGTTATGGACTAGAGTTGCGAGTTAGGTCTATGTCTCTCCAAGTTCTATACGCTTGGCTGCCCAGATGGTAGGAAGTGGGCCTTGCGCACTACCCGCGCCACCTACTTACTAAGGTCTTACCCTACCTCAAACCGACGACTTACAGCAGAGCTTGCAACCCAGGTTGAAGCAGTGTGACCAAAGATGCGATGGAAGAGACTCGCGCTTCTCCGCAGCCGCTTGACCTCCCAAGCTATGAGTACGATCAGCTAGATCACTCGGTCAAGGAGACAAGGCTGGCCGAACTTCTACCTGGCAACTACGAGGATGATATTCACCTCAAGATACACTCAATTGCATTGAACTCATCAGAAGGCGCCGGATCCTCCAACATCCGTATCGCGGACCTTTCCAAAGGTCTACCTGCGGACTGGGACGTTCGTGAGACCATCAACGGACGTTTCGTATTCGAGCGCAAGAAGGTGTACGAACCCGACGAGCCGTATGAGACGTCCTGGGTGCATCCAAAGGCCAGGGTCAGGGTTGCCAACAACTATAACGCCGTACATACGCAGCCGGAGTATGAAGCGCTGTCTCATGTCTGGGGTCCAGCTCGTCGGACCGTGGTCTACATTGAGTCGACTGTATCTGCCACGAGCTCAGCATTGATGTCTCATGTTGACGCAGACCAGCCGAGGCCCAGCAGACAGCCTCAAAACACCAGCAGAAAGCGCGCTACAGAAGACGACTCCATCTTGCCTCCTGTCAAGCGTAATACTAGCTTCTTTAGGTCCCAAAGCAGCAACTCTCATCGGACAGCAACCTTGATGAGCGGCAGGATACAAGGCTACTCCGGGGAGGGCTCGAAGGTGCAGATATCAACCTTGTCGATCCGAGACGACCTCACTACTGCACTGCGGCATCTCCGGTTGAAGTACAAGTCTAGAACGCTGTGGGTCGACAACATCTGTATCAATCAAGACGACAATACCGAGCGAAGCCATTTGGTACGCCATATGAGTCAGATCTACAGGCTGGCCCAGAAAGTGATAGTATGGATAGGTCCTGAGCATGGCAATAGCAACCTCGCTATGTCAAGGCTAGAGTACCTTGGTCGCCAAGTAGAGATAACGAACAAAGGCACGTGGAGAGTCAACACCCCGAGCTGCGTCGAACCATCCTGGTCCCGAACCGCCGTTGCCCTACCTTACGACAGCGAGACCTGGCAGGCTATCACGAATCTCATACAACGTCCCTGGTTCAAGCGGCTGTGGGTGTGGCAGGAAGCGAAGCTTTCGAACGATGCATCGATTATACAGTGCGGCGAGAAGAAGATGGAGCTCTACCATTTCGGCGCCGCGGCGTGGTGCGCAGCCGCGAAGGCAAAGTCCATCCCGGCAGGGTTGCAAGGTCCCCTACTGCGGGCTGGAGATTCCGTTTTAAGACAGTTCGATGAGCCTTTCATCAACACTCTTCTACATCTCAACTCAAGGGATTGCTTTGATCCCAGAGATAAGATCTATGGTGCTTTGGGGTTGGCGCCTCAGCAAGTGGCTGAGAGGATTGAGCCAGACTACGCCAAGGACGCCGAGCAAGTCTACACAGATGCGGTCGTTGCGTTGTTCCAAGCGACGTCCCGTGTTGACTTTCTCATGGCCAGCGATCTCTCAACCAGAACGATTGCTGGGCCTACGTGGGCACCGGACTGGTCAGTGGTACAAAGGAGAAGCCCACGGTGGCTCTTGAGCATGGCCATGGCTAGTGGAACCTCGATTTCCACCGCGGAGTTTCTGCTCACGCCGAAACCGACGCTTCAAGTGCAAGGAGTGGAATGCGGTACCATCTGTTCCGTCGGAGCGAGAGCGCCCAGCGTAGCCGATGACATGGCTGCATTAGAAGCTGTTATACGATCTTGGGCCCCAAAGTGCTTGAGAGAGGCCACATACGCTTAGGGTTACAGAGCCTCTCCTCGAAGCTTTCGTGAAGACAATCTTCTGGAACACGCTTCGCGAGAGATGCCCGTTGGACAACATGCTCCTGACTTTAGCAGAAGCCAAGAAAGCTATAGAGCGAGTCCTGTCCGCTCGGCCAGAAGAAGGAAAAGAGCCGTCCGGGCACGCGGACCCTGCTGCATCGCATCAAGCTCTGTTCAAAGAGGCTCTGGGAAGGTCATTTCTCGAGCTGGATAGCGGGTATATCGGGATGACCTCGGTGGCGGCGGAGGAGAACGACGTGATTTGCGTCATTCTGGGCTGTCCACTTCCGATGATCTTACGACCTCATAGTTCAGGTTGTTACTCGGTAGTTGGTCCGGCATACGTGCATGGCCTGATGGATGCGGAAGGCGTGCTAGGGCCTCTCCCGCCCGACTATATCGTACAGCTAGGCACCGCTTTCGGCTGGCATGGCGGAGCTGGCTTCTGGAATAGCAAAACGAAAAAGACCGCTGAAGAAGATCCGCGTCTTGGAGAATTATCGCCATCATGGGTAGGCACCGAGGCGGTGCGGACTCCTACAGATCCGCTGCATTTCGTCAGGTACACGAATCTGGCGACCGGTAAGACGATCAATGGCGATCCAAGGCTGCTACCAGAAGCCATCAGAGCACGGGGAGTACCTTTGGAGCCGCTAAAGCTTGTGTAGGATGGCATACGGTGAGTGACCCTTCGAGGCCTCGATGTCGCTGTATTCATCGCAGCAGCGCCGAAGGTGCCGTCTCTCGTCCTCTCGGCAGAGCCTTTCGACAGTCGGGACATAGCTCTGCTCCGTCTGCGCTACCCCGCCCAACCCCCCATACTCACTCCGCACTGTACCCGACGCATTATGCGTCTGGTTACGCACCGGCTAAAGTCCGCACGCTTCGTGTCTGCCTCCGCAGCTGACTGCAGGGTGTAGCTATGCGGAGGAGCTTACGGCGTATCATGAGCCGATGCCAGCGCTGGAGAAAGCGCCTTGCTGACTATCCATGCGCACCAGCAGTGTAAGGTCGGGATTCGGCACCTTACGATCCACGGGCCCGGGTATTCTTATATTGATGGACGGCACAGTCCCTTGCTTCCTCATCCTCCGGCTAACGGTATGAGCACGTTGTGCAAGAAGCACTGGATCGGACGAAGCAACCATGGCAACCTCGAAGTCATCGGACCCGGCGGAACTCCACGAGGATGCAGGCGCACTGTCGAAAGCGCCGGTCATCCTCGAGACTGAGATGCAGAAGTCCCGGATGACCGCCGCAATACTTGCTGAGAAGCCGCGCGCCTTCCGCAAGAGCTTCCTCAAGTTGTACGCGTGCATCTTCGTCGGCTACCTGTGTAGCGCAACCAATGGTTTCGACGCAAATACTTTCGGTGGCTTGACGGCAATGCCCACTTTCATGGACTATTTCGGCATCACACCGACGAATCAAGGGCTGGTCGCGGCATTGTATGTCATCGGCAACATCGCTGGAGCTTTTGTTGCGGGACCCTGTGCGGACACGTATGGTCGGCGTATCGGTATGGCTACAGGCAGTGCAGTGTGCATAGTTGGCGCTGCACTGCAAGCTGCTGGCGTCAATCTCGGCATGCTGATGGCTGGTCGTTTCATCCTGGGTATGGACGCCGTGCTCGTGCAGACCGCGGGACCGAGCTATGTCGTGGAAATGGCGTACCCAAAGTACCGTGGCCAGCTTACGGGAGGCTTTCAGGCCTGCTTCTTCTTGGGTACGATCGTGTCGACATGGCTGGAGTACGGCTTAAGCTTCCTCGACAGCAACGCAACTTTTGTCTGGCGGGTGCCGATGGCGGTCCAAGGCTTGCCTTCCGTCATCGTACTCGCTACGGTCTGGTTCGTTCCCGAGACCCCAAGGTGGCATGTAGGCAATGACCAAGTCGACAAGGCGCGCGAGATACTGATCAAGTACCATGGCGACGGAGATCCAGACTCTCTCGTCGCGGCGCTGGAATTGGAAGAGATGCTCGAAGTAATCAGCGTGGACGGGTCAAATAAGAGGTGGTGGGATTTTAGGGAGCTCTTCAACGACCGAGCGGCACGCTATCGCACCTTCCTAGTGACATGCATTGCATGGTTTGGTCAACTGGACTTGCCACCAACAAGCTACTACTTCCCGCTTATGGCGAAGACCGCTGGCATTACCAGCTCTCGGACGCAGCTGCTTCTCAACGCTTTGCAGACTCCCATTAGGATTTGTGCGGCACTTTGCGGTCTGTATTTCATTGGGCGCTTTGACTGAAGGCCTCTACTCATGTTCTCGAGCGCCGGGATGTCGGCCTGTGTCGCCATCATCACAGCCTGCACGGCTCATCAAGCAGGACATCCCGCTGTTGGTAGTACGGGCATCGCTTTCATCTACATTTTCCTGGTCGTGTTTGCATTTGCTTGGGTAGGTCAGGCGAACAAGTGGCGCTTAAAAAAGGCTCCTGCTGCAGGCTGAGGAAGCTGACACAAAAACACAGACGCCTATGCAGTCGCTATACCCGTCGGAGGTGATCACCTTCAATACCCGTGCGAAAGTCTTGGCCTACCTGAACTTCATGGTCAACGTCGTCAACGTCTTCAACACGTATACTCCGCCTGTCGGCATCGCGCGGAGCGGTTTCTGGTACTACTTGTGCGTATACTGATAAGTAGTACCCTGGGAGGCCATCTCAGATCTCTAAGGATACCGCATGCTTTCAGAGACAGCTGCTGACCCTTGCACCCATCGCTTTTAGGCTTTACGTCGTGTGGGACGCATTCGGTGTAGTGTGAGTCGAAGTCTGCCCGCAAACTTCCACTTTCCGGACCGACTGACAGATTTATCGCAGTGTCATCTACTTCACCTTCGTGGAGACTCGTGGTCGTTCATTGGAAGAGTTGGAAGCCCTCTTTCGCTCCAAGCACCCAGTCCGGGAGAGCCTACGAAAGGAAGCTCGAGAGGTCACAGCAGATGGCCAAATGCGAGGGAACGACGCTGAAGTAGCTTGAGTATGACACGGGAAGCAGGTGAACAGTAATCGCGCAGCTTGCTAGCCTAGAATTGAGTCAATATACATTACCCGCATCATGATCCCATTGTACCGGCGAGGAATGCAAGTTGGTTCGCCTCAGTATCCTTTCTTCCGTAGTGTTTCCAAGCAATGCTCGCAGTCCACCAATGCTGCGATTAGCAAAGTAAAGAGGTAGTCAGCACGGGCAGCCAGACCAAGTATCAACCAGACCAGCGACCAGAGAAGAAACTGTCAGAGCGTCAGGCTGTCAGCTCCGCAGTGTACCGATCCAGCGTCGTCAGCAGCTTTGATGTCGATGGATATCGCACGCCGGACCAGTGATCTTGTTAGTACGGTATCATTTGGTACCTAGTCGGTATACCATGGTACTAGTCGGTCTTGGTACGGCCTTTCTGGGCTGTTGGTACAGCGAGATATCCCTCGCTTACCACCGGGTACCGAGACTCTCACCCGGATGGGCCCGCATCCCTCCCAAATTCGGTATTGGTATACTATTGGTATACTTGGTACGCAGCCTCCAAGGCACGCGGTCGGTATGGTAAGACCCCTCAGACCAAGACTGACCGTACCAACAAGATCACTGCGCCGGACGGAGTCAAAACCCAAATGGTCTCAATGGACACTCAGATCATCAATGCCAGACGGTCAGAGATCGCCAGCAGAGAGATCACGAGCTCTCTCGAGACGAGTTGCGGCCGCTTACAGTCTGAGGTGGCCAGTAGCCAGTAAGGGGCTGGAGGTTGGCTATGGTCGAGGCAACTGCGGCGTTATTATCCCGTCAAATTCCATTCGAACTGCAAGGCTCGTCAATAGACGACGCCAAACGGAGGCTTGCCGTAATCCATGCCGCAGAGACAAATGTCTTCCTGCGAAGGATATCGGCTCCGCGACTGAAATCATGAGTCAGAGCGGGGGCATGGCGGCACCGACTAGACTGCGGGCCCATTCACCAGTCGAGGCATCGGCGAGTCTCTCGATAGCTTTACGCACTCTGTAGTACTCCGAAGGTCGCTCAATACCCTGAAGTCTGACTTGTTCGATCTCCTTCACTGCGTCCTTAGCATTCCGAGCAGCTTTTGCAGCCTTCCGGGCCTCATTGAGGCGCCGCATATCGTCGTTCGACTCCTCTTCTTTCCTCTCCAGCTCGACCAAGAAGCGAATCGCGGTATCTAGAGGCACGCGTGCGGCAGTCGGATCACCATCTTCGTGCGCCAATACATCATCTCTGATTAAGTCGAACGTCACCGAACCCGACCGCATGTGACCGTCTTGGCCAGTCAACAGGAGTATGTACTTGCCTGGCACCTCTTCCTTGGTAACGGGTGGCTGGTAAAGCAGGATGACTGCTCTGCACGTTGGGAAGAGGAGCATGTCATCAATGGCGTGCGGGATATACCAATTTTCACACCTGAAGCGAGCTTGCTCGTCGGGGTTTTTGACTAGCTCTTCAATAAAGTCGCAGAACTCCAAGTGGTCTTGGATGAAAGCGCCTTTGTAATCTAGTGGGCTGAGGTACGGATATCGTGTCGAGACAGGCTCACAGAGATAACGGTCGTCAAGATAGCCAGATGGTTGTTGTGAGGCCCAAGCAGTGTACATGGGACGTCTGACCGCTAAGGGGTCTCTTACTTTTGGCCCACGATGCAGATAGTACATGAATACAGTCTTGGCGCAGAGCCGGTGGACCTTTTCCATAGGAAAAAGCTCCCTGTCCATATCCGCGATGGAAACTAAGTCATGATGGATATAGCGACTTCCGTGGTCCGCTCGGTGTCCAGAGCAGTCACCTTCTCGTATGCTAGCGACGACATCATGGAAAACTTCGAGGGCGTGTTCGGAGTACCATCGTGGTGCGCTTGCCGGCGCAAGATCTTGGAATACCGGAGGCCCCAGAGATGAAGCCATGGCAGCAGTCAAGTATGAGAGTCGAGCGTGGGTGTAGGGGCGGTCGATTTCTTTTTTCAGATGCTCCTGATGTATGTGTGTGAGATAACGATAGGTCAACGGAGTATATGGGTGTTATAGTAACACAAAGATCACTGGGGCGGTGGTGTAGACACAACGCTCGCGGTGTTTCGGTACGCACGTTAGCGTCCGCTTCAACCGAGCCAACCATGCTCTTAGATCGCAGAGCATCTGGGGCGGATGTTCGTTGCCCCGCGACTGAGAACCTTCGCCACGTCTTCAGAAGCAAACACAATCTTCAACACGAACGGAGCCGGAACGACGCATGCCCAGCGCTTCCACGCGTTCCTCGAAAGACGTTGCCTGTGTCACTGAAATTGTGACTGGAGGTCGACACGCCCGACGGTGAAATCCTGCCGCCTCATGCACGCAACCCGCGGACCCCGAATCCCATGCGGCCATTTTTGGCCGCCTTGATGACTACGTCAAGACTTATTACATTTCTATCTCTCAGAATGTAGCATTTGTCTTTACACATCCCACCAACGTGATCTGATACCAAAGGGCGCCTCGGGGCCACGTTCCGTGATAGACATGGCCGATCCGGAGAAGCCAGCACTCGGGATGCAGCCACCGGCTACGAACATCGTGCCTAACCATGTCGAGGAAGAAATGCCTTCGACGAAGGATGCTACTACCTCCGAAGACGAGGCAGATGGAGACAAGCCAGACAAGGAGAAAGCGGGGAGCATGAAGGATTACTTCGTAAGCGGCATGCAAGACACCGTAAATGCTGAACTAACACTTCGACAGCGGATCTTCAGCTATGCGGATCGCCTCGACATCATTCTATACGCGATTGCACTCTCGGGCGGAGTTGCAGTCGGAGCTGCTCTACCACTGATGACTCTGGTCTTCGGCCAATCGACAGCTGCGTTCAACAATGTTGCCGTAGGCGGGTCCAGCACACGAGAGTTCACTTCGACGATCAATCACCTCGTCTTGTACTTTGTATACCTCTTCATCGCTCGCTTTGTCATTGGCTACATAGCGACGCTCTGCATCTGCGTCGCAGCGACAAGGACGACTCGCGCTTTGAGGAAAGCGTTTCTAGACAGCCTGCTCCGGCAGGAAGTCTGGTATTTTGACCGAGAGGGGAATGGATCTCCGGCGACGCAGGTCACTACTAGTATGTTGCGGTACGCCCGAATTCATTGAGACCTCACTGACCAGTATCGCAGATGGCAACCGCGTCAACCAAGGCATCGCCGAGAAGCTTTACACCCTCGTCCAAGGCATCTCGCTGTTCTTCTCGGCCTACATCGTGGCACTCGCCGTACAGTGGAAGCTCGCTCTCATCACCATGAGCATAGTGCCAGCTATATTCGTGGTGATAGGGGTATGCATAGGTATCTGGACACCCATTGAGGCCAGAATAGTATGTATATGCCGTACTGGAACTCGGGAAGACGACTAACCAGGCATCCGTCTAGACCCGAATCTACTCCCGCGCAGGTGTCATCGCTCAAGATGCTATCAGCTCCATCAAAACCGTTCATGCATTCGGCGCACAGGGGAAGCTCGTCAACAGATATGATGAGTACTTGACGGAGGCACACAAGGAAGGCAGGAAAGGCTCGCTCATCTTTGCCGTTCTCTTCTCCAACCAGACGTTTTTCGTCATGTCCGGGACTGCGCTCGGTAAGTACACAAATCAGCCCGTACCCTTCGCATTGCTGACTCAGGCACACTGTAGCTTTCTGGCAAGGTTTCCGGATGTATCAGAGTGGGGAGATCGACAGCGTCGGGACGGTCTTCACAGTCGTGCTGAGTGTCACGCTTGGTGCCACGTCTGTGATGTTAATCTTCCCGCAGATCCAGTCCATCACAAACGCTTCATCATCGGCCTCTGAACTCTTCTCCGTCATCGACAAGGATTCCGAGCTCGACCCACTGGCGTCAGAGGGCCTTCAGCCGTCTTCCTGTGACGGGGAGATACAGATCCGTGACCTGCGCTTTGCGTACCCGACGCGGCCCACTGCGCAGGTTCTACAGGGCCTGGACTTGTCGATCCCGGCCGGCAAGACAACGGCGCTCGTTGGCCCTTCTGGTTGCGGCAAGTCTACGTTGATCGGGTTGCTGGAAAGATGGTATACGCCTGCTTCCGGACACATCCTTCTCGATGGCAAAGATATCGAGGAGTATAACACGAAGTGGCTGCGAAGCAATTTCCGGCTTGTGCAGCAGGAGCCTGTTCTCTTCCAGGGCACCATCTTCCAGAATGTGGCCAAAGGCTTCGTGGGCGAACAGCAGGCTCTCTCCATGGACACGCAATTAGAGCTAGTCAAGGATGCCTGCAGATCCAGCAACGCACACGACTTCATCGAGAGGCTGCCAGAGGGCTATGATACTCAGGTCGGTGAGAGGGCAAGCATGTTGAGTGGCGGGCAGCGGCAGAGGGTTGCCATTGCAAGGAGCATCATCTCCGATCCAAGAGTTCTTTTGCTGGACGAAGCTACGAGTGCGCTGGATCCTCGTGCAGAGAGAGTCGTGCAGGACGCTCTGCACCGTGTATCTGCCAACAAGACGACCCTCATTATTGCGCACAAGCTCGCTACCGTGATGACGGCCGACAACATTGCTGTCATGACGAACGGAAAGGTGGTTGAGCAGGGCACTCACGCCGAACTGCTCGAGCGCGAGGGCTTGTATGCTGCCATGGTGCGCGCACAAGACCTTGGCGGTGAAAGTGGAGAGCCAGACTTCCATGACCGACCGGAGGATGACGAGAAGGAAGCGCTGGACGGACCTTTGACGCTTCAACGAACGCAAACTGAGACTGGAGAGAAAGATGCGGAACGTGAGGTCGACTATCTGGCTGCTGGCAAGGTCGACTATTCGCTCATCAAATGCGTCGGGATACTGTTGAAGGAGCACCCTGATTTGTACTTCTGGTACCTCGTCACGGCTTTCGGCGGCATCATCGGTGGCGGCACCTACCCAGCACAGGCTATCGTCTTCTCCCACCTCGTCAACGTCTTCACGCTCCAGGGCTCAGCCGCGCGAGACGAGGCCGACTTCTGGTCCCTCATGTTCTTCGTACTCGCTCTCGCCAATCTCGTCGGCTACTTCGCTCTTGGATGGGCTTGCAATACCATTGGCCAAGCCATCACTCATCGAGTCCGTTATGAGATGATCGAACGCATGATCTACTTCGACCAAGACTTCTTCGATCGTCCGGAAAACTCCTCGGGCGCTTTGACCTCGCAACTGTCTTCTGTACCGACTGCACTCCTCGAGCTGATGTCCCAGAATCTTGGACTGATTTTGAACGTCTTGGTGAATATCGTCGGGAGTAGTGCGCTCGCGATCGCTTATGGCTGGAAGCTAGGCCTCGTGGTAGTCTTCGGCGGCCTTCCGCTGCTTATTGCTGCTGGCTACCTTCGCATTCGCCTTGATCAGAAGCTTGAAGCTTCCACTGGAGAGCAATTTGCTAGCAGCGCCGGTCTGGCCACCGAAGCCGTCACATCGATCAGAACAATCAGTTGTCTAACTCTTGAAGGGTCGATACTGCACGAGTACAACGAGGCGCTGTCAAACATTGTAGCCAAGGTGATCCCGGGATTGGTCATCACACTCATACCCTATGCGCTTTCCCAGTCCATAGACTTCCTCATTATGGCTCTTGGCTTCTGGTATGGTTCGCAGCTCATTGCGAGTGGAGAGTACACTACGTCGCAATTCTTCGTCATCTACATCGCCGTCGTGTTCGGAGGTCAGGGTACGGCGCAGTTCTTTGGGTACACGACATCGATTACCAAAGGCAAGGTCGCAGCGCAGTACTTCTTCTGGCTGCGGAGTATCAAGGCCCGTATTCATCAGACTGAGGAGAACAAGGACAGGAAGCCCAGTGATGGGCCGATTGAGGTGGAAAATGTTAGCTTCCGGTATAGACAGCGCAATGCAGCAAGGGTGTTGCGTGGTATCTCGATCAAGATCGAGCCGGGTACTTACGC
>JAKLLW010001559.1:0-13782 GCA_022814695.1 Neocatenulostroma microsporum
TACTGGCATGGAGACGGCTGCAACAGATGGTTCGACAAGCCGGTCCAGTTCATCATCAACGACAATGGCACTTCCGGCTTCATGGGCGAGCACAGCATGATGGACGGCACGCCCACTCACCGCTTGAATGACACTGTCTTGGCCTGGATCTTCCAGAATAAGCTCGATTTGGACAATCCTGAAGTTCGCTCCGGCATCCCAGACCCGGCTCCCATCAAGTTCGTGCTTAACGAGGAGAACAATGCCGACATCGCTACCGCAACCTCGAACCACATCGGCCTCATGAGCCAGCACGAGCTCCGCGTTGAGGCTTACCAGGGCTACGGCAAGGGATTAATGAAGAAGTTCAAGTGCTCTCCGGACGCTTACGTGCAGATGATCATTCAGCTGGCTTACCACAAGTTCTACGGCAAGAACCGTCCTACCTACGAGTCGGCTGCTACACGCAAGTTCCAGGAAGGCCGCACGGAGACTTGCCGAACTGTTTCTGACGAGAGCGTGGCGTTCTGCGATGCTATGGCCAACCCGAATGTCAGCCCTGACGAGTGCCAGCAGTTGTTCCGCAAAGCTCTCGATGGACACGTCAAGTACATCTCTGATGCTTCCGATGGCAGGGGTGTAGACAGGCATCTGTTCGGTCTCAAGAAGATGTTGCAGGATGGCGAGGAGGTTCCAGAATTGTACAAGGACTCGGCGTACACGTACAGCAGCACTTGGTTCGTCAGCTCTTCGCAGCTGTCGTCGGAGTACTACAATGGGTATGGATGGAGTCAGGTTGTGGATGATGGATGGGGGTAAGCTCAACTCCTACTAATGTTCACCTATTAAATCGATCGGAACGCTGACTTCACTTTACAGTATGGCCTACATGATCAACGAGAACAGCATCCAGTTCAACATCGTTAGCAAGAACCTCGGCAGCGAGCGCATGGCTTTCTTCCTCAACGAGGCGGCGGGCGATATCCGGGACATAATGATGTCGTCGTTGGAGCAGAAGGCGAAGTTGTAGTCTTGGACAACGCGGAAGGCGAGACATTGCATAAAACGGAAGGCGACATTTTGATTAGGACGGCAGGCGATGTCGTGATCTCGAAAGGTGGTGAGGGATTGTGATGAGGGACTGAGATGTGTACAGGTACGAATACAGTTGCATATTGGGGTCACATGCGAGCCGAGAGAAATAGATGCCACATGATTGAAGCAAGCTTTTTCTGCGTACATTGGACTTGTCGACCTTTTCCTCGTCGTACATAATGTACGCTTGCAATGTGGTGTAACCGCATGATGTCTCATGTCCCAGGTGACGGGTCTGCTTCGGTCCAGACGACGCGTATTTGACGCCTGTCCTCCTGGTTCTCTTAACATACGTCCCACATCATCTTGTCAACGGCGTCATTGTACACCTTACGCTGCTGCTCGCCTTTATAAGATGCCAGCAATCACTAAGAAGAAGCGGGCTGCACGCCGCAATCTAGGCCGCAGGAAAGGGTGTTCGACAGTTATTTGTAGTACGATGGCGGAGCGTCTGACTGTAGCCCTCCATCGCCGGATCCATGGGGCGATCCCTTCTGCGGGAGGAGGACGATGGCGGAGCGTCTGACTGTGGCCCTCCATCGCCGGATCCTTGGGGCGATCCCTTCTGCTGGAGGAGGAGGAGGAGGACGAGGAGGAGGACGAGGAGGACGATGAGGAGGACGAGATAGGACCAAGTCCGCCATTGCGCCGACGTGGGTCCTCAGCGTCTGCGGAATATCCTCCGGCGGCGTGTCGGCTTTAGACTACAGGTTGAGCGATCGATTGTCTGCAGACTTCCTCAAATGTGCTGCATACATATATTGGCCATGCAAAGGCTCCGGGGGGCCGTTTCAACCCACGATCTTCAACAAAGATTCTGGAGATGAGGCACACCAGCTCCCGTAGAGACCTCTCGCCGCCAGCGTTGTCTTGTGAATACTGGAGAACTTTGTCCCAAATGGCCTCGTATCGTCATCAGCTCTCATATAGTCCTTTCGTCCACAATATCCTTGTGAGCGATGGAGAATAGGGTGCCAGATCGGCCATTGATACCTCATCCGCGCTGTCCACGGCGGGAGAAGAAAAGGAGAAGAGGAATTATCATGAACTTTACTAACATCTCTCTCATCTCAGCAACACCACAACCCCCAAAAGCAATCACATCGCCCTCCCGCCTATGATACGTCAAAAAGCCCCTTAAGATGCTTAGCAATCAGTGCCCACTCGTCCTTATCCACCTCATCGCGGTAGAACTCCTTAAGCGTGTCGATGCTCTTGCGGGATATGTGACTGTAAAGCATATCCTTCTCCTCGAGTTGACGGCCGTACCTATAAGCGGAAGGGTTAGCTGATATCTCCAAAAGCACCCTCAGGCCCTGAGATACTCAGACGGCCTTCAGGGGTTCCACTCGTCAGTATACGTACATCGGCTGGTTCGCTCCCTCGATCTTGATGGCGACGGAAGGTTGACCCTTCTTACAGAGCGGTATTTGCTTGTGGTCGCGTTCAATAGACACCACTCTCCCCAGAGAGATGGCTTCCTTCTTCCCTTCTGCATTCAACTTCACGGCCGCGATGGGCGTATTGAGCCTGAGGTTCCCATCTACGACATCGATGCCGATGACGATCGGATCTGTCTTGTTAAACACCGCCACAGGCCTGAGAACGCAAGGGAACACGGCAAGCATCTTCGACTCTTCCTTCTTCTGTTCCTGGAGCTGCTTCATGTGCTTGGTGAAGTCATCGAACAGATGATAGATGATCTCGGCAGTGAAAATTTTGACTCCCATCTTGTCCGCCAATTCGTGCGCATCTTTGTCGACTTTGACATCGAAGCAGAGCATCACTGCATACTCCTTCGCTTTCTCCAGCATGGTAGAGGCGGTAATGACATCGCGCTTGTGAACAGGGCCGATGGAGATATTGCTCACAGGTATCTTGCTCGTTCGCAGGAACTCGAGTAAGGCTTCAAGGGATCCGAGAGTGGAGGCTTGGACTGTAACACCGCGGCCAGACTTGGAGATACGGGACATGAGGTTCTCCAGGTCGCCCATGACATCTTCTTCCAGTTCCTCGATCTCGTCTTCGTCGTCCTTGTTCTTCGCTACTAGTAGGCGAGATCCGGCGATGGCGTTGTCGAGGCCGTTGGCTGTGATCTTGACACCCAGGGCGGCTTTGACGACCTTGTTGTGGACGTATTGCGACTTCACACGCAGCTCCTTCATCTCCGCTGGCGTGAGCAAGGCCCTCACTTGCGTGGTAATAGGCCCGTCAGTACCGCAAAGCACAATGGTGTCGCCCTCATGCAGGATACCGTTCGACAACACCACATCAATAGTTGTACCCAGCCCCTCAATGACCTTCACCTCAAGCACCGTACACTCCACTTCCGTAAGGTACATTAATTGCCTCGTCATCCTCTCCTGCGTGAGCGTAACAAGCAACTTAAGCATATCCGGAATACCCTCTCCAGTATGCGCCGAAGTCGGTACCAAAGAGACGTACTTCGCCATACTCTTGTTCTCGTAGAACAACTCTGCGTTGAACCCTTGCTCGGCGAAGGCGACCTTAGTCTTTTCCAGACGGTCGCGGAACTCGTTTTGCACACCTTTGTTCTGCATGGAAAGTGACTCCCGGAAACCATTGTTGGCGATGGGTTTCCAGCCGTAGAGACGATCGATCTTGTTGAGGGCGACGATGAAGGGTGTCTTCCTGTCGCGGAGGAGACGCATGGATTCCAGAGTTTGGGGCTCGAGACCGTGCATGATGTCCACTACCAGGATGGCAATGTTACACAAGGATGAACCGCGGCTTCGGAGGTTGGTGAAGGACTCGTGACCAGGTGTATCGATGACCAGGAGACCAGGGACCTTGAACTCGAAGGCGCCATCTTGGTTGACAACAGCAGTCTTCTTCTGCAATGCCTCGACAGGGAAGTACGTAGCGCCGATTTGTTGGGTGATACCTCCAGCTTCGCCTTCCTGAACGTTGGTTGACCGGATCTTGTCGAGGAGCTTCGTTTTACCGGTATCGACATGACCAAGAATACAGCAGATGGGTGAGCGCAGGTCGTTTGCGGATGCAGCATTGCGAGCAGCTTCGGTCTCTGCTTTGCGCTTGTCTGAGGCTTGTTGGCGTCGGAGGGCTGCTTGTTTCGCAGCGACGGACTTCTGCTGCTCCTCTTCGTCGTCGGAAGATGACTCTTCCTCAGAATCACTTTCGCTCTCGCTCTCTTCGGCAGCCTTACCGTTGGCGATCTGGGCTTTGCCGCCTGTAGCACCAGCCTGCACAGGCTTGCCATTCGGAGCCGTCTTCGATACAACACCATCCATCTCCTCATCAGACTCCGCATCCCAGCTATCCTTGGCACCGCTCTCCTCCTTCTCGGCGAGAGCCTCCCAGTCTTCAAGATCGCTATCCTCATCCTCCGCCTTCTTAGCTTCAGCGTCCAACCTCGCCTTCTCAGCCGCCTCAGCAGCCAACCTCTCCTGCTCCTCCCTCAACTTCATCTCCTCCATCTTGACCCTCGCCTCCTCGGCCTCCTTCTCCTGTTGCGCCTTCCGCTCCGCGGCCTCCCTCTTCGGATCTCGCTTCTTCCGGTCATCCTTCTTACTCTTCTTCGCAGTGTCCTCGCCATCCTGCGCAGTAGCATCACTCATACCCGCCACCTTGGCACCAGACTCCAGCATCTGCTGCAATCGGAGTTTCTGCTGCGCTTCATCCTTGCGCTGCTTCTCAGTCTTATATGTGCCCTCGCGCTTTTGCTGCTCGATCTTGGCCTTCTCTTTGGCTTTCTTCGCGGCCTTCTGCTCAGCGAGCGCCTTCTCCTCCTCCTCCGTGCGTTGCCTCTCCGCGTCTTCACGTGCTTTTGCTTCGGCAGCTTCACGTGCTTCCTCTTCCTGTTTCCGGCGGAGTTCTTCTTGCTGCTTCTGAATCGCGGCAAGCGCTGGGTTGAGCTTCTTCTTCTTGCCACCCGCGGGCTCAGGTGCTGGTGCCTCCGGAACAGCTTCAGCAGCCTTGGTCTCTTCCGGCTTCTGTTGCGAAGTGGCCGGAGTCTTCTTCTTGGCATTCTCCTTCTTCCGCTGCTTCTCACGCTCCTTCTTCTCCTTCGCCTTCTGAGCCGGCGTCTTCAACCCACCGCTAGCGTCTTCACCGTCCTCACCATCCTCCTCGGCCTCGGCGGCAGGCTTGCCCTTAGCGCCTTGCTGCTTGCCGCCCTTGCCACCCTTCTTTCCCTTCTGTGGTGCGCCGAAGAGATCCTCGTCCTCCATCGATGCCTCCACAGGTGCCTTGGCATCCAGATCCACAGCCGGCTCTGGCTCGGCAGGTGTTCCAGGCGCATCCTCGCCCTCAACGAAATCGTTCTCGACTTTCTTGCCCTTCTTCTTTCGGTTTTCCCTGTTCTTCTTCAGCGCAGCCATAAGGCCACCGCCACCACCAGCACCGTCCTCTTCAGCATCTTGGGCCTTGGCTTCCTCCTCGGCTTGTGCTATGGGGTCTGCAGTCTCGCCCAGGCCAGCGTCCCAGTCTTCATCACCACCCTTCTTTCCCTTCTTTCCTTTTGGTGCCATTTTGACGGGTGTATGAGTTGATGGAGGAGTGTTAAGGCTTTTTGTCTGAATACAGCTGATGTTCAGCTATGTTCAATGGAAGTTTAGGTAAGTGTCGAAGATCGAATTTCAGCTGTTCGTGAGATGCGGTTCGGGATAGTCAGGTGGAGGGTCGTAGGGTCTCGATCGCATGCTCCGACAAGAAGGCAGTGTGGGCAAATTTGCACACGACTGGTGCGTGTGGCAACAAGTGGCAACTGACGGGTTATCTGGGCCAAGTGCTTGCTTGTGTGGTTGTTGAGAGCTCACGATGTTTGCGATATCGAAAGTGCGTTCATGTGGGGCTCGAAGGTTATGACGAGGGGCACGGCTTTTATGAATGCCCGTGCACGCTTGCACGAACTGTCTGTTCACTACGCTACCTAACTAGCTAACTACATATAAGCCTACACTCGCTCCTCCACTTCCTCTTCACTGGCACCTTTCGGGTCCATTTGTGACCCAACCTGGCCGAATCACGCACGGGGAACTCATCGTAGCTGACGCCGACGCGGTAGTCAGACCGCTCCCACCATCGCACAGCATTGACCCAGGAACCCTTGGTCACGCGAAAACTATGCCCAGATCACGAGCAAAAGCATTCAGTGACCAGAAGTCTTCACGGCTAAGATCGGTACCTACCAATCTTTGCCATTAGCACCATGGCACGCCCTACGTATCACGCAGCCGCAGGAAGACCGGTGCTCCTCGTCCAATCCATGAGACTGCTCAGGCCACGAAGCTTGCAGTAGCATGGGCAATATAAGGAAATCATTGGCTGAGAATACAGAAGAAGAATGATGTTCGACCCTTCCTTCTTGTAACTCCACTTCCTTGGACTCATATGTGACTCAAACTCGCCGGGTCTACGCCGTGACCTTGGGCTTGTCACGTCCAACGCCAGTGCTGCGATTCGGCTCCTCCGAAGGTCCACCTCGGCCAAGGAATACTACAAGAATCCGGATCACCATGAACGCAGCATGCAGTACTTAGGAGCCGTAGGCGTTCAGACGAGGGCTGAGACGCACTGTACTCTGCCATTGATGTCTCGACATCTTCTGCGCATCAAGCTGATACCTGGAGAAGCACGCTGTTAATTCCCGCCATGAGACTGCTGAAGCCACAGATGGTGCAGTCAGGAGCGCAAGTAAGAAAGTGATTGGGCCCCTTTACCAGGACCAACTTTCGGTGTGGATCAGCTTGGGAACGCCTGTCTATTCGTCACCCAGGAATGGAGCAGGAGTTTGAGAAAGCACGTCAGTCAGTCTGGGCCTCTCGCCTCCGCGCAATGCCCGAGTGTCCCACAGTAAGGGCTCATAATCTCACCGGAGGGACAGTCACGGTGCACGTTGCATGTTTGACCAAGGCAAACTTCTGGCATGAGATATCACGAGCGGTGTCTGTCTACCCGACATATTTCGAAACACATCCGTCCTCTAGAGTGGTCGATATCCGCTGGCAATCACCACCACCAAGGGTTTCAACTGTCGGATCATCATCCAAAACCCGTCGAATCGCTTTCAGACATTTGCAAACTCCTATGAAGCCGCTGTTCACTCATCGACCCCTTCGGGCGTGCAGGACTCCCGACGGTCTCTCAACCGGATTATCATCTGTGTTCAGCACGCTGCCTGCATACGCGAAAAGCGCAGAGGTTTGTCGAAAACTCGAAAGCTGGTAATATCGCCCAACAGTCGTTTTGTCTTCATGTGCGAAGACAGTCGGTCGATATCAACAGTGTACGTATACCCCGGGGATTGTCCACTCTTTGACGGAGGTATTTGGAAGGATTGTGCGCCTTTCCAGGGTGCTCTCGCAATACGCTGCCCTTCCACCGATTCTCGATTGTCTGCACATGTCAGTCTGCAGCTGAGCGCTCTGGGCGGGTTGAGCTCACTAAGGTCGAGCTTCTCTAGCTCGTCGTTGTCGACGACTGTCAGCGTCTGATCGGTACGAACGTAGACAACTGACTGCCGCGGTGATCTCAACGGTGGCGTCGTTACTCGTTTGAGCGATTCCCAACTCCTGGTTGTTGACCTCTGTTGGACTTTGGGGTTGTCGATTTCTGTCGACTGGACTGATTCGGTAGCCATACTGAAGGTGAAGATTGATGCGACACTGATGTGTTGTTCGCAGGGCTGGCTGTCGGAGAACGAGAAATTGCCTCGATGCGAATGATGACGAAGACAAGCGCAAGTGCAGTTGGGCTCCTTCGCTTCTTGTCTGCTCGTGACCAGGCAACGGTTGGTGGCAGGCTGACTGGTGAGGATGCGTATGCAGTTGTCGTTGTCATCTGATGTGGAAATTGCATCCGCCAATTATCGACCTGCAGCTGGTGGGGTGACCGGCATGGGTAGGCTCAGCCACCACCACGCAGCATCTCGTATACTACGCCGTATCGCAGTGCATGCATTCCATGCGGGCTTCTGTGGACGAAAGTGCATTTCCAGTGTGCTGATCCTTGAGCACTCGGCGAGCGCACTATCTTCAGCCCAGGAGGCCCCCCATCCTTCGCCGCTGCTGGCGCCGACCCTGAAGGCGCCTCGAACGCTGAAGGATTATGCCGCCTCAACTGCTGCCGTCTGTTAGATGTCACAGGCGAAGCAAAATCTTCGCGTCTTCCGTGTCTTCTGCGCTTTTGCATCTTCTGCTTGCAAGGCTGATTACTCGGTACGTACCAAGGAGACCTCACTTGTTCGCTAATACATCCCGCATCCAGCTGCTAGCGGCGTCTACATTTGCGTCTGGTCATGCACTTATATTGGGTGGCTAGGGCAGTCTACAGTGGTGTCAGTGCCTGCTGATTTGAGCGCAGGGCCGTGGTTCTGGGGTACACTCTGGTCCCGAACCACGCGATACGTGACAGACGCCCGCGCCCCTACCGCTCCAGGCTCGTAGGGCTTGTGCTCAATCACAGCTTCCTCTCCGGACTGTACGCGCATTCCGCATAACAGCCACTCTTTCATGAGGGGTCACACCTTGCAGATGTCCAGAAATTGAAGCCTCTGCTGGCGGTCACCCTGGTCTTGCAGATAGTCATGAACGCCCGAACGCCATTTGTCTCCCTGGCTGTGCAGTGTCTCGATGGAGGAGAGAGGTGATCACCACAATGCCTCATTGGTCGACTAACAGTCAGGCTTGCAGCAGCCTTTCAAGCCTTGTGTGCACCGTTCAAGGAGCTATTTGGAGCTGGACTTAAGCCTCAGCGGGTATCGAGGCACCACAGGCCCTCGGCGAGGTCCTCCTCCGTGGCGGTATATACGTGAGTACAGCCTGACAGCCTGATGGCTGAACTTGTCTTGCCTAACTTCAGCTATCTTGTCCTTCCCTGATCAACGTTGTTCCTTTTCTGCTATGGCCGAAGATTCGCAACAGCAGTACGCCACTTCTTCGGATGCGCCGCAACCCTCGCGCACAGCCATTCTTCGGAGCATTGCTCGACGTTCCGAGAGTGGGACACGCAAGCACGGAAAGGCTGCCCGTACAGATCCGGGGAGCGGCGAACAGACAGGCGTTCGAACGAACACGGTCGGGAACGTCACGAAAAAGGGCAGAGTCACTTCCGAGCAAGATCAGAGATACAATTCAGACATCGCGGAGTGCAGCAAATGGTCTCGCAAGACCCTTCTAGCTCTGGGTAAAGAAGCATAGCGTGCACAGTATCTCAATCAATGCTGATACACTCCAGACGGCGGAGGTATACGAGGCTATGCCTCTCTGATGATCCTCAAACGCCTGTTAGAGAACATCAGAGACCTAGAGACTGGGAAAACCGAAGATTATGAGGTGAGTCGAACGGACAATGCTGGAACTCTGTTTGTGCTCACCAAGCAACAGTCTGAATGGGCCTTGAGCCCCTTTCCGTCTAGCGACTATTACTGGTGGCGCCACGCTCCCGGAGATCCTGATTTCCCTTTAGATACACGGGCTGAGCGGCCGTCGGCGGAGCTGTCGCAGCAATGGGCCAACCAGCCGCTGTCGATGTTCAAACTCCATCACTACTTCGACTACATCGCGGGCACGAGTACCGGCGGGTAAGTTGTTTGGTGCATGGCGCTCGTCAGACGTTGAGCGATGATCTTCGAAGTTGACACCTACTAGTCTCAGTGCATTGATGCTCTCTCGTCTACAAATGAACATTGATGACGCCATTGCCGAATATGATACCATCGGCAACGCTGTATTCGGACATCCAAGACCTGCGGTCGACAGCTGGAGCGGACTGAGAAAGCCCCGCTATCGATCAAAGCATATGGTCAGTGCTATCCGGGAAGTGATAGGCAGAGGGTCGGTCCAAGAACGCCAGCGGACTGGTTACGAGTCGCAGCAGTTGATGCTCGTCAACGAAATGCAAGAGGCCTCTAGAACGTATGTATCACCGTAGATGCGGTCAATTCATGGCTCCACAAGGTACTGACCATTCTTAGGATCGTCATGGCGCACGGTGGAAAGAACAGAGATGCGAAACCGTTCATGTTTAGGAGTTACGACCATCACGGTCCCGATCCCGCAGCAGGCGCAGGGCCTGAGAACGAGACACATCTAAACACTGGTCCAGCCCACCGCAGTGAGTTATGGGAAGTCGCAAGAGCAACATCGGCAGCTCCCAAGTACTTCTCGAAAGTGAAGGCGAAGGACCCTCTACAAGGCTACACATTCCGAGACGGTGGCCTAGGAGCGAACAATCCAGCTGGTTGGGCGTACCAAGAGGTCCGGCAAATGAGCCATCAAGGACGTCCACCTGCAGTAGTTGTCTCGATAGGTACTGGAACGCCTGGACCGGAACACGAGGTCAGCGCTCCCTCGAGGTGGAAGCAGGCGCTGACGTTTCCGCTGAGAGCCTTCCGTCACCAACTCGACTTGTACGACAGCGTGAACTTCATGCAGAAAATAGTGACTGATGCCGAGCAAACTCACACACAATTGAGAGGCTTGATCGCGGCTACGAATGGTGACGATGCCACACCAGGTCGGCCACAAATCCATTACTTCCGGTTCAATGTCGACGATATTTCGGACGTGCAGCTCGATGCCTGGGATCCGCCTGACACCGGAGATAACACAAAAGGCAACCTCATTAGGAAGACGGAGCAATATCTCCAGAGCCCATACGTCAGAACAAAGCTGTTAGAATGCGCGACCAAACTTGTCGAAATACGTCAAGTGCGATCCGCAAGCGAGAAGTGGGAACGATTTGCGACACATGCAATATACAGGTGTCCGGACAGCGAACAATGCAGGAACATACGACGATTCGAAAAGCGCAGTCAGCTCAGACAGCATGCGACCGATGCGCACGGTCTTGTCCGTGAGGTAGAGCTGGGCGGAGCGCACATCTGTACGCTCGGCGATTGTCAACACAGTCCTCGCCAATTCGATAACTTCGATGGACTGAGGTCTCACCTGCAAAGGGATCATTTTATCCAGGGCGCGCGGGTGGTCACTGTCGACGAGTTCGAAGGGTGGCTGGACAGAGGCAGAAGCATGTAGGGAGGCGTTAGCGACTGCTTTGAGTGCTTGTCATGTACGCACGTTGCACGCTGGTGAGATGTAGATATGTGCAGTAGGGTTCAGAAATGACGGATGCGTCTGGGGATGAAGTCACCAGTGCATCGTCAAGCGGCAGGTCGAGAATCTCCAGTAAGGCTGCGCAGTCAGTAGCTGGTGTGTAGTGCTCAAGTCACAACAGATAAGGAGATTTGGAGCAATGAGGGTGAAGTCAGAAGATTTTAGTTTGATGTGTCTGGAAACACTCCTGAAGCCCACAAAGTACATCGTTCGGCATATCCACCATGCCTAGAACCCAAGTAACATCGCTCCGCCTCCAGCCTTCTCCTGGTCTCCCATTGGGTCTGGCGGCCCTCCCTTAGGGTCCTTCACCGCAATGCTACCATGCGCGAAGAAGAGGATCTTGATGGCGATAGCCAGCCCTGCGTGCAGTACCAGTACCACTATGAGTAGAACTTTTGACGTCTTCGCGTCGGTGGCTGAGACGACTGGGTAGCTATCTAGTCGTCAGTATCACCGCATAGAAGTGGAGGGTATAGGAGACATACAGATTCCTGAACAAAAACACTGCCGAGAGCGCGAAGCCGACACCAACGAACGCGTAGTTGAGCGCTATATCACCAATTAGCATCACACTTCCACATCCTCCCACAAACCGCATCCCAGACTTACCACTCAGAGGACTCCAGCTCACCAGCGCCACAGGGATCCATATAAGATTCCCATACCCATAAAGCGCCCAACACTCCATCAAATTCGCACTCTCACTTCCAAACCACTTCAACACCCCCCAAAGCCCTAGCGGAATGAACAGCGTATACCCATACACCAAGCCCGCCGCCCCAGACAATAATCTAAAATCATACGCGAAATGCCCCTTCCCCTCTTGCGCCAAGTACGCTGAGATCGTCCCCGTCAAGAATAGTATGACGACGACGGTTGTAGCGATCCAGAATGGGCCGTATAAGTCAGGGGTTCCGTCAAGGACATCAAGGAAGTTCTGTTTGGGGAAGAGGGCGGCGCGGCAGCGGTGGAGGATCTGAGCGGTGTCGACGTCGAAGAATTGTTGGTAGAAGGCTAGGGACCAGAGGTAGCGCTTGGAGGTGGATTGCTGATTGCGCGAGGAGGAGGAGGGTTGTTGGAGGAAGGAGGTTTGGTCTGGGGGGATGGGTTTGCTGGTGTTGCGGCCGTTTTGGGAGGGTTGGTCGAAGGCTAGGACACCGTGTTAGTACTGTGTATGGCACGTGTAGATCGAACTGGCGTAGAGCATACTAGAGTTGTGGAACTCGAGATCGTCGTTCAGGTCTGTGTGGCCTAGGTCGCCCTGCGGTTGCGGTTCAGTATGCTGCCAATGCTGATCGCATGTGGGAGACCGTGGATTACCTCTGCGTCCACGTCAACGACCACATCATAGCCTTGTCTGCTTCCCATTGTGACTGTTTGTGTGTTGGTTGTTCAATGCTCGTGTGCTTCTGCAGCTGCCTACGCGGTCGCGAAACGCCAGGTAGCAAGCTGGAGCTTGAGCCGCAGATGACCCGTGCCAAGACATATGTCCAGATCTGGAAGTTGTGACACTAGACACCAAGCGGCAGTGCCATTTGCGGGCGTAGCAGAAGGCTGAGCATAGTACTCTGACAATCATTCGAAGGGACAGTACTGGGTTCTGGATTTCCAATCTCGACTTACGCCGTAGCACGTGGCTGATCGGTACTAGCGGCATTGAGCAATCAATCTGCATATGAATAGGCGAGCAGAGCGTCCATACAGCTCCAGTCAGATCCTTTGTTTGGCTATTCTACACAGATCTATGAGTACATCTCCCTTGAGACACGGATGCCCTGGCGCTTCCGGAACCATCTGCAACACCTCTTACAGTACACCCGAACGCCTTGCCAATGTCATCACCATATCCAGACACCTATCATCGCTGTCTACTCCCTCTCCGCCCGAAGACACCTCTTGGGCTCGATGGAGTCTGCGGCTGCGCAGGCATCACTTCCCGCAACTTCTCCTTATCAATCCCAAGCTTAACCTCGCAGACCCTCTGCCACAGCGCCTGTACGGTCCTCTGCAGCTCGGGACCCATATCCCTATTCATGAGCCCTACCGCCAGCGGTGCAAAAGTCTCAACATGCTTCTCAAACTCCACGTCCGTGAAGCTCGTATAGCCCTCCAGCACATCGATGACAACAGGCCTCCACGTCACAATGTTCCTTTGCTGCGTCTCTTCGTCCAACGCGATGTACGACGCCAGAATATCGCTACAGAGCGGTATAAGAGCTGCCTCCGTTTCCGGCCGGCTCGCGGCTCGCTCATCGCTCTCGTCTTTGTACATGCGCAGTAAGATACCGACGTAGACACTAGCGCTGCCGCTCTCCTGCTTGAGTAAGTTGGGTGGTTGCTTCATGAAGCCTTCCCTGAACAGCCGGGTCCTGAGCTCCCTGTCTTCATTGAAGCGCTTGGCGAAGTGGTAGCTCTTCTTCAGTAGCGCCATGAGCCGCAGCAGGAGGTGAGAGGGTATGGAAGCGTAGACTGCATCGTTGTTGAACAGCTCGGAGACTGTCTCGATCATGAGCAGCTGCAGCACGCACTTCGTGATGATCTGGTTGAAGTAACGTCTTCGCGCCGCAGACACCGGAACCGGCACTTGCTGCTTTGACGAGCCCGAGGA
>JAKLLW010001560.1:0-13779 GCA_022814695.1 Neocatenulostroma microsporum
TGACAGCAAACTTCCGGCCCAATTGAGCCTCCCTTCGCCTTGCAGCGCCGCGGCGTACAGTGCAGTACACCGTTTGTTGCTGGGCTTGCCGCCAACTGCTTGGAACCATCTCATAGGATAGCAGCCGCATGTGTCTCGGAGTCTGTGGCCTCGCGTCGCGTACACTTCGTCAACTTGCTCACCTGGCTATCTCCAACATATCGTGGGCTGACGTGAGTTGTTGGTAACACCGCTGTCACCAGTGCTATTCGCATTGCATCTGATATGTCGGCAAATACCCGGTCCCCGAGGTATCTGGGTATGATGCAGCGTTTATCCCAGCACATGCATGCAGCTGAGCTTACTTTTTTGAGATCTTGGTCGGAGATTACAATGGCGACTTCGCCAGCAACTGGTACCGCGACAAGAACTCTACCACAAAGTAAACTTCATCTCGAAGTATTCCTGGACTACATCTCAAGTATTTGACATCACTCGACATGTCTGAAAACAAGCTACCTCCAGCTTCAGCTGTGCCTGCCCTTCCTGCGGAGGAGAGGGCGAATATACTGGACTTGCTCTTTGAGCCCAGCACGCAGCTACATACGCTATCCGTGCCCCTGTTGCACGAGAAGGAGTTCCAGTCGTACAGCGAGCTGATCTCAGCCGTCGGTGTGCAACTCACGGAGCTGTCAGAGTCGGCGTCCACCTCGGATACGCAATGGCTTGAAAGCATCCTTGGCTCGCATCCACGATTAGGGGCGAAGAAAGTCGAGAGCGCACAGAGCCAGGCTGAACAGGCTCAGCTGCAAGGGAGTGGCGAAGAAGCTGAGCAGCTTCGTTTGCTGAACCAGGAGTACGAGAAGACATTTCCTGGTTTGCGGTACGTTGTGTTTGTCAACGGCCGCAGCAGGCAGGTCATCATGGACGACATGCGGCAAAGGATCGCAGGTGGCGAGGTGAAGTCGGAGCGAGCTGCTGCTATCAGAGTAAGTCTTCGGCCTACTCCCTCTCTCTGACATTGCTGATGTTTGAAGGCTATGTGCGAAATTGCTGCAGATCGAGCGAGCAAATTGGCATAGCATCGATGTCAATACTTGCCTCGTGACCGAACTACCCTGTGGGAACATCATGCAAGCGGAGGCCGATTGCCCCAACACGCCTACAGCTGTCAACGATACCGATGTCTTGCAAGTAGCACAGCATGATTCTGGCAAGTCGGAAGCACTCCGAATTGAAAAGAAAGTAACCGGGCTATGTTTGCGCTGGTTCAAACGTGTTTGCAAACGGCGCTGATGCCATTGCTGACACACAATTCGAGAGCCACCAGGAGATCGTATCAATCTTGGAAGTGTACTGACTTTGCACCCTTAGCCGGCTCCTTGGCTGCCTCATCTCCGCCACTGCTCTCTTCTGCTGCCTCACTTCCGCCACTTCCCTCCTCTGCTGCCTTACCTCCACCGCCTTTCTTGTCTGCTGCCTCTTCTGCACCAATCTTCTTTTCCTCCCCGGCTTCTCTTGCCTCATCACCACTACTCTCCTCCTCTGCTGTCCCCTCTGCACCGCTTTCCTTTCCTTCTCCGGCTTCTTTTGCCTCACCACTAGATTCCTTCTCTCCATTGAGCTCGCCGACCACGGTCGGGCTTACAGCGGGTTTGACCTCATCCTTCTCAGCCTTACCCTCGTCCTCTTCATTCGCTTCCTGAGGCTTCACACCGCCGACCACTTCAGCCTGATGTGTCGGGCTTATAACGGGCTCGACCTCATTTTTGGTAGCTTCGCTTTCGTTCCCCACATTAGTCTCATGCTGCTCTTCGGCCGCAGCAGCCTCCTGGCCTCTTTCTGGAGCTTCGTCGGCCTTGGAGACGCGGCCACAGGCCTCAGCGACCTGGCTCCGTGTTTGCTTGACTCTCCTCAGACCGGCTACAGTACCCCAAAAGCCGACCTTCTCACGGTTTTGCGTCTCGACAAGTCGACGTTCACGCAATGTGGCCGCTGTCGGCACTCCCATGCCTGGCTTTTCACGGCGAACACGGCCACCGGCTAACCACCAATGGATTGGGTGTGGCCGCTCATGGTCTTGCAGTCGACGTGGGTGGATGAGATTCGATTGATCCGTTGCCGCCTTCTTCGCTGGGACTTCGCCTTGCTTCACTTCCATTGTTGTTACTGTTCATACAAGGTGCGATGGATCCGAAAGCACAAAACCTACACATACCAATGTATAAGGCTACAGTGAACGTAGTCAGGAGCCTCTTCACGGCTGTCAAGATCGCAGTCAATACGGTTCTCACAGGCAATGGCTGCTGACTTACGCTCACATGCGCACGAGCAAGCACTCTCGGCGATACATGTGGCCGGCCATTACCTGCCAGACTTTGCCAACATCTTCACTGCTGGAACACTGCAGCATCACACCTCTCTCTAGAGCCTTACTCGGCGAGCACACAACTCTCCCAACCAACACACTCGCTCCAACCGACGTGTAGCTCCGCGGCAGGTCCACTATCATCACCCACACTCGTTGACGATCTCCCACGATGTCACAGGCAGCCGGAAGCCCTCTGACAGAACGAATACCTCCAAGTGTCGCTCATCGGCCATCAACACCACCGTGGCCGGAGCCTCCACTTCCACCATCACCGAAGAAAACGCTCTGGCAGCGCTTGATCGGTTGGGTCAAAAGAGCATGTCCCGGAGTACTGCCCAGCGATACAGATACTGCGCAGGCAGCAAGGACGGGCCGTAGACCAAAGCGCCTCCACAAGCCACCACCACCCGGTCATCCTGCTCGTGGAAATCCTACATTGCGTGTACAGCGACCATCAGAGCAGGGCATCGAACTCGTCGACCTGCCACCAATGCTCGGACAGTCGACACCCCAGCCATCACGGGGACCATCGCGAGCTGCTAGTCATCGGTCAAGCATCTTCGGCAAATCTTCATTACTGAACAGTTTCGGTCATCATTTGGAGGAGAGCTTCTTGACACCAGTGGGGAAGGCTATTCTCAACCGTCTCTCGGAAGTCACCGGTACCGGCAGGCTTTTGACGCTTTCCAACCCCATCGGCAACATACTTGTCATGCCTGACGAGGACTCTGCAAAAGCAGTGAGCGCTGTTAGACATATCACGAAGGACTTGCCCGACGATGAAAAAGAGATGCTTGTCCAGGATCTTCGGAACTTACTGTCGAGGAAGCAACGACTTGTGCTAAGGATGATACTTTACGAGAGCTTCGTGGTCCATTGCGAGGGCATTGAGACCGAGATTCATACACCTGAAAGTGCCCACTTCTTTGCGCCGCCGGCGCTGATGCCTTCGCCCGCAAGACCGGTCACCATCGTGGAGCCACCAAGCGTCATGCTGAGAGGCTCGGGCATCTTCAGCCGAGTCAATGGGAGACGCCCAATTGGCGGAGGAAGGCAAGGTCATGGGAATGATCATGGCGGAACGCTCGTACAGCAAGAAGTACAGGTTCATAGGCGTTCACTTCAGCCAGAGCTGATGGAAGCCGCTTCGCCTGGGACCTGAAGATGTCTCAGCATGAAGGTTGAGATTGGAATGTGGGGATAGGTCTCAGTCGATCGGTTCTGTTGTGGAAAACGATAATGTTGTTCTGAGTAGCTTCTGCTTAATACGACTGGACTGCAAGCGTTGTGTGCTATCAATTGGCGCCGCTTGTACCGGAGCTTTGCGCAAGCCAACGTCCCCTGTCGTGATAGGCTGTGCACAGGACTAGTACTATGCAGAGCCTCCCTCCGTAGGCTCAGTGGACAACGATACCGTGCTTGCACCAAGCAATCAACAATACGCCTTCTTGACTATCTTGCCCGACCGCTCTCACGCCCATGGTCGAACCTTCCATCGACCCTTACAGCCACACAATACTACTCCACCGCGCATCTTTCTCCACTCTCCCCTTGATCAACCCCAGCAGGTCTCCAAATCCCTCCTCGCAATGCTTCAATTGCCACTTCTGATCGACGAGCGTCCTGCCATCTCCCTGGACCAAGTTTCCCATATGATCAAGAGCTTGCCGAAGACTCTTACCCGTAGCTTCCACGTCCCGCGGCACAAGCACCAGTTCGAACGTCGAGTAACCGTGTGGAGCCGTGAGCCCCCAGGACAACTGCGAGTTTACGCGGACCTTTACCTTCAAGTCGACGAAGCCTGCAGCGACTTGCTCTACCATCGAGTAGATGCCTTTCCCAGATACGTGCGGGTGCCACTGGTCCCACCTCCCCAGCGAGATCTCAACTGAGTGCAGATGTTGGGCAGTAGAGGCTAGCCCAGAGACCCACTCCCGCAGAATCTTGGAGCGCTCCTTGATTGCTCTCTTCTGGGCGCGGGACACCAGGCTACCACCGTTTGGCAAGTGATAGTTCAAGATGTACGCATGGAGTAGGAAATCATTCGCACCGTAAAGCACCGGGTTCGCCTCCTTGTGGATCTCTTTGCAGGTCATCGTGAGTCCTATGCGCGACCTGAAGTCCTTTCTTTGCGAGTCTTGGATACGTGGGGATCCTGAATGGACTTGAGCTTCGATGGCCGTTGGCATGACTAGTGTGTAGTGGTAGATGATGTTCCTGAGCTCAGGTGCGAGCTTGCGAAGTGGGGAGTTGTCCATGATGGTATGGAGTTGGCGAGTTAGCACTTCGTGGTCGTGCTACCGAAGGGTTGACGGTGGTAACAGTGCAGCTTGATCGGAGTGCAGCAGTGGTCGTCGTCTTCGTCGTAGTCGTACTGTAGCGATGTATCAGGGTAAAGGCAGTCGAGCAGGTTGCAGCTGTATTTCTCTTGTACGTTGAATGCTCTTGGTCTGTGAACCTGATCTATCAGCTGCACACGTAATTAGCAGGTAAATATCCAACCGTTGTGAATAGTAATGCGTCGGAAAGTCATCGCAGAGAAGCCGTGAGTATGTGAATGAGTGCGGACCCAACCCTTGCGCGGGCAGGAGTCTGTTAGGAATCGAGGCCTACGTGGAAGTTGCACTTACCAAGACACCTGTATGTAACAGTAAGCGGACCTCGAACAGCGCAAAAACTGACACCTTTTGGTCGCAGTTGGAGAGACGAGGACGTGGGCATCTGAAGTGAGTGGTTAAGGTCCCAGAGACAACTCGAAAGACTTTGAACGTCCAGCAGAGGAAGAGGTTCCGCCGTTGACAGAAGCCGGTCAGCAAGACTTTTCGTGCATTGGACGAGACTGATACCCAAACAGCGAGCTCGTCAGTTATGGCACCTTGAAGCTGATTCCTCGAACCGTACATAAATGCTACCACCACCGCGGCCACTGGAAGGTGACGGCTCGACCCAACCCTCCTCTTCCTACTCGTTCTTCACCTTATCAATATGCTGAAATACCTCGAGTTCTTCAAGCCGTCTCACGAGCTCTAGAGTATTTTCCTCACAGAGGTCCAGGTGATCATCATAATCATCTTCTGAGTCAACGAAATGGGCGGCCCGCTCCTCTTCGTCATCCAGCCACGGATGATCTTGCCTCACCTGAAGCACGGGCCGCTCAACTGCTCGGAGTGCTTGCACGAGTGTGGTGAGTGGTATCTTGACGTCGTAATCCTCATACTGCATCTTCAGCAGATAGTTCGTGTTAGTCTCTTCCTGCGGCTCCGCCTGCTGCAAAGTCGTACCACGTTCTGGCCCATACTGCATACTCAGATAGAGGCCTTCCCGTCGCTCCGCCCGCTGCGAAGCCGTTCCACGCTCTGCCCAAGTCATGACAAACTCAATCAGTACATCCACGTTACTTGGCGCGAAGACTGCTTGTACGCGTTGAATGACTTCGGCGTAGAACATGCCGTATGTTGGTTCCTGGAGATGTGGCATCCAGCTACCCAAGTCGAAAATGATTCTTCTCAGGTACCGCTCGCCATCTGCTAGGTTGCTTAACCACCTTTCCATAAGCATCTCCTCGAAGGCCAGTTGCTCTCGACCATCGTCTTCACCGTTGGAGCACCACTCATCTCCTGCTTCGCTGCTGAACTTGAAGATATTGGACAAGTAGAAGATACTTATGGCCTCCGATCGCAGCTGCTTGCAAGTCATCATTAGAGCATGTGCATCTCGTGTTACCTCTTGGCCACAATTGAGCCAACTTGGAGGCGGGATGCTGGCAGTAGTTGCTGTGGAGCGTGTATGGATGTTCGTAGGCAGGTAAAGCTGAATCGGAGATGGATGAATGACAGTGAGCTCGACGATGCTGTTTCTGAGCTCCGGAGGTATGTTGGCAAGGGGTGAGTTATTCATGATAGCTTTGCAGAGTCAGTAGCTCTCCCACTTGACATGAAGTGAATGTATGAGGGTTCTGTAGGGCTGCCGTTGTTTGCGTCGCGGAAGCTTTGATGGGCCTGCTGAAAGGGGTCCAGTGATTGCTTGTCTGCTGGAAAGCATGTAGTGTAACATTTTAGAAACAACACGGAGTACCGCGGGTCGCTTTGCCGACCGCAGATGAGGTATGAGAAATCTGAGACGTATACAAACGTAATGTGTAGTACGTCCCTGAGAATGCTGTAAGGCGCTATTCTGAGCCGAACGACGCTGTCCACTACAGCGGACGCTCGTGCCACACAAGCCCAGAATGCGCCACGATGCCCTTTCGTCATCGACTCTCACGGCCTCTGCTGACGAATTGACCAGCTTAATGCCAAGCGTCATCATCCCGATGCCCAGGAAACCATGAGTGACAATCTCACTCAAGACACTGCAGCCTTCGGTAGTAGTCGATTCTTCTGCAATGCCACGAGCAACTCATTCAACGTCGTACTGCTGGTCTCAATGCCCCCCTCCCAACACGGCCCGTGGCGATGGTCTTTCAAGGCCACTGCTGTGGCTCTCCTCGGGCTCACGGCGCTCTCGATGGCCGCCTGTGCCGCATTCAAGGTGTGTAAGGGTAGGTTGACTTCGCTGCGGTCCCAGGTGTGATGGGTCAGATCCCGGAGGCTGCAAGCCCATAGAACTTCGAAGGTAGCAGTCATCTGAGCTCCAGTGTACTTAGCGGCTTCGTAAATGCGACCCAAGACCTCAGCTACATGTTCGACGGAGCCATCCTTCCGCACATCACCTCTAATGCACCAGTTGATGAGGAGGAAGTTGATGGTCTTGATTGAACGCGCGCTGTCTCCAAGGCAGTGAAGCCAGCCACAAAGCAGGCGCACTTCGGTTCTCAGGCGATTCTTGAACTTCTTCGCATACCTTGAGCTGCAGTACCTGTCCGCGCCCCTCGTGAGGATCGTGAAAGCGTTTGCGCCGTAGAACACTGGTCTGCATTCTTTACTGATCTGTTTGCACGTCGCTATGAGAGCATGAGCGTTCTTGACTAGCTCGGTCTGTGCGATGTGTGCCTGGATCTCCTGCATCTTGTTCCTCCTTAGATCGAGGTCCTCCTCAGGGCGTAGGTCTACATAGACTGGCCGTTCGATGATCGTAATTTGGCCGAAGATCTTGTTTCTGAGCTCTGGAGGGATCTTTCCGAAAGATGATGCGTCCATCGCAGCTGCAATGCGTGGTCGCGAAGCGTACGGGCGTAGATCGTGGTAGCCCGGCAGACCGTTATGTGCTGATGTTCGATGGAGTCAAGTCGAATGTTGGTAGTGTGCTGGGAATGACTTGTTCTGGGCATGGTTCATGCTACGTTACGTGGCACTGCTCGGTACTTATAGGTGTTGGTCTATTCGGCAGGGACCGCCAACCAAAAGCAGAAAGCTGAGTGAAGTGAGGTTAAGGAGGAAGTGAAGTTGGCTGCTGGGCATCTCTCTGATATCATTGACCTTGAAGTGAGGCGCCCTGCGCTCTCGCGACAGTATGTGGGTATCGTCCAGATGCGTAAGTCTCCAGGAAACGCCGGTAATGCTACCTTCGACCTGAGGGTCCAATGCGCTGAGTATCAGCATACACATCAGCACCCCAGGCAGATGACGCTCGGCCTGCACAGCCTTCAGTAGATGGTGCTCGCCAATTCCTTCGACGTCCTGCCACTTGTCCTCACGGATGGCGGTGGTCGCGAAACTGCGGTCTCTTGGGCGTCGTACTTTGGCGGCAGAAGCTGCAGTCTCCGCAGAGCTTCAAGTAACCCATGAACAGCCTTGCTAGTCCTTTCGGTATCCTTTTCAGCTTCCACTCTGCTTCGGGCCTCGAGCATGATGATGATAGCAAGGTTCCTCGCATGCTCTGCTTCTTCAACGGCGTGTTGCGCATCATCCCACGATCCCAGGGGCAGCAGGATCTGAAATCGATGATCTTCACCCCAATCACCCCAAGGACAGGGCGACACCAGTTTGTACGTCCATATAACGTCCTGCAAGATCCAAATCCTGGTGCGCAGGCCGGAGAAGGTCCGCTGCAGACGATGCACGGTGTTTGCTACCTCCGCATGATGTCCTACTCTCGATGGTGTAATCTCCCAAGCGGGCGCACGCAAGACGATATTGCGGAGGTGCGGTGCACCATCTCCTAGGCGGTGAAGCCAGCCAAGATAAGCAAAGGTCTCCGTAGCGTCGTTCAGGTTGCGGTAACGGTGGTGTGCTGCACTAGGTGTCGAAGTGTTGAGCGTAAAGTAATTGCGTGCGTAGAAGACTGGCATGCACTCGGTGCGAAGCTGTTTGCAAGTTGCCATGAGTGCGAGCGAGTCGATGATCTGTTGACGCTGCATGGGCCATAATGGCTTAACCCCAAGCCAATAGGTTCCCACATCCAAGTCGATCTGATGGCCGAAGACGAGTATGTATTCGAGAATGCAGTTGCGAATCTCCGGCGGTATCTTTCCCAACGGAGAGGTATCCATAGCTATAAGAAGTACGTCGCTAAGGCCAGCGAAGCAGCGGAGACGGTCTTGTGTTGCGTTCGTCGGCGGAGTGTTGTAAGCTTGCTCAGAACGCTGTGGTTTTGAGAGGTGATATTGCCAGATTTGAAAGGTCTTGAAGACGACATCCTCTGAGAAGCATGACGTGTAGTGAGCGTGCGTGAGAGACCTAGGTGCATGTGACATAGCGACCGTGGCGCAGAATTATACTAGCGCTGAAACAAAGCCCAAACATGACTGCTCCATAAAGCCTTTTGGGTATCTTCTTATGCGCCAAGCCGACACCCGATCAACAGATCCAAACATCCATGGTCTCAGTGTGCTAGATAGCCGTACTTATCAAACCAGTATAGCCAAAGCAATCCCAGGAGAAGGGACACAAGACACGCCGCAACCAACAGTGTGCGCTGAACCTTCTGCCGGCCAACCATGCGATCCAACTCATGCACCTGCGCTATGCAATGTTCAAACAGTCGCTGCGATTCATCTACCACATCCTGCCTCTCCTGTACCGTGAGCAGTGTCTCCGCCCCCGCAAGTCTGCTCTTGAACTCTCTCTTGATATCCTCGCCGTCTTCATCGCCGTGAAATGTTAGGAAGGAGAAGCCCGGCATGCCCACTGCTGCGCTCGAGTCTGACTTCTCGGTCTCCGGCTGAGCTTGCTGCGCTGCCCAGAACTCCGGCCCAGCGCTTGCGAGCTGTTCTCGTATCCATCGTCCGCCAGAGAAGATAGCCATGTACATCACCCAAGCGTATGCGACGAGCACGTGCGGCTTGTCCAGAATGCCCTGCGCGGCGCCATCCTTGTGCATGGTGTGTCGAGCGACATCAAATCCAGTCACGCTCTTGATGTGCTCTAGATCTGTACGCAGCCTTTCCGATCGCTGTAACCCGTCAGGCCTCAGACTCGCCAGCCATACCAGTACGTCGCCTTCATGTGTGCGTTCCGTATCCTCTGCGCTGAGCTTCCGCCCAGCCTGTTCGACCACACGCCATGTCGACTCGAAGACGAAGTATATCGATGCGAACGACGCAAGGCCTTGTCCAAGCAGTGCTGGGCTTCGTGTATGCGGCGGTAGACCGTATGGCAAGCGCTCAATGATCAAACGATTGAGCTCTGTGTGCTGCTTCCTTGTTCCAATATTGACCTCGGCGGACATGCTGGGCTGCGATGCAGCAGCAGGCGATGGAGAAGGTGCTGGTGTCGGAGGAGAAGTCGCCATGTTCGGCGCGTGTTTCTAAGGTCAAGGCACGGGAAAACGAAAGGAAAAGCCGTCGCAAGACGAGCGATGGAATGTAGTTAACATGATGGACTGTAGCAGTTGCCTAGCATAGCCGTAGCAAACAGAGACTCATTGGTGCATGACCTCAACGCGTGAACAGTGGCAGTGGCGTCAAACTCAGGCTGCAAAATGTCCGAGACAAGGTTCAAGGGTTTGTCTAGTCCGAAGAGCCGCATCCGAGATAGGAAGGTACGGCGCAACCCGAAACTCAGTTGCAACTCCCACCACACACCGGGATATCATCAACGACAGCGTCTCTGTACGATGAACCGGTGAATATCATTTGGACAGGGGTGACCTGCGCGCCTCGTGGTGTCCCGTACCACAAATGAAAGCATCGAGGCCTGGGAGGCCGCTCACCGATGTACCGATGGCGTCGGCGATGAGCTAGAGTGCCTTCTCCTGGGCGTCTTCGAATCTACTGAGCATGGAGACCGTATGGGCTTGCTGGACTCTGGAACGGTGAAAGCGAGCGGTGCTCGATGAAGCCGCTTTTCATGCTCAAGTATGCCACGTGGTGGGAGCAGTCCTAGCCGACAAGGCCAAAAGAAGTCGGGACCGAGTACTTCGAGTTACTGTTGAAAATGGATGCTCCAAGGATGTGTATCCGGAGCGAAGGAACGCGGGGATTGGGTGAGTATGAATTTTGATCTTGTGAGTCTTCAGCAGCAGGACAGTACCGGAAGTAGCGGTATTTCCGTTTTATCTCACACGTAACGATGAGGATTTCTCCGGCGATAAGTATGATGGAAGAGAAGGGGAGGGCTCTGCTGCACAGCAAGGGTTGCCTGCCCCAGAGGCTCTAGGTGGCAGGAGTAGGGATAGCTTTGGTCTCTGGGCTGGGTTTGCTGTTGCTCTTGCGGATTTACAGATGCTACGAGAGTTGGTTGACATCGCTTTAATGGGTTCACCCGGCTACGCATCTATGAACCACCAAGAGCCACAACAAACCCAGTCGCAGAGCACATTTGCAGCTCGACTCCATGTGGAGGGCTTTGCTTGTTGCCAGACTGCTCGGAACCAGCAGCTTTGAACATCAAACAAGTACCAGCGTACGGCTTACCGAGCAGGTCAAGGCCTTTGCGATCTACGGCAGGGTGGTAGGCGGTAGCAACTGTTATCGTCGCAAGCCGCGGAGTGCTGAAATATCGCAAAACTGACCATGGCGGCAATGGTGTGGCATTACTGATGAAGGATGACAGTGACGCTCTCACAGGTGCGGTGGCTTAGCCATGCACGCGAAGGCTGCGAAACCAGAACAGAGAGGCTCGGCAAAAACATGAACAGTACATGTATCCATGCATCACGGTGGTAATGACGGCGGGGAAGGAAGGGAGTGAAGGCAATGTATGCGGTATGTGTGGGAAGAGCGGGGTGTAGGCAGCGACAGCGGCAATATCAACGTGACTCAGTCGGTATCAGATCGCGGCGGTAGCAACATGGACATTGCTTCATCAGATCAAAGGGGGGCGTAAGCAGCGACGGCGGCAGCATGGACGTGACTTGATAGGCATAAGAATGATAAGATTGCGGGGGCAGCAGCATGAATGTGACTTGGCAAGATCGAAACGGTGACGGCGGCAGCAACAGCAACATGGCTTCATCAGATCAAAGCGGTGAGTGGCAACGACAACGTGACTGACGTGGACATGATGGGCATCCATCAATGAAACAAGGAAGCCAGGCACTCAAGTCAGTATGTCGCGGCGACGACGACGGAGGAAGAAGAGAGAAGGCGACGACTAGGCCTCCAGGCCTGAGCCAATGGCTCAGACACTGATGGCCTACACACGTTAGCGCAAACAAGAGGGGCGAGGACAACTTCTCTGCGATCCAGGTCCGGAATTGGATGTCAGCGACAAGCCCTGCAAACGAAACCTCGTATGTTCAACTGCATACATCACTTCCTCGTCCCGCTCTTCTCCCACGGTAGAGTACCCGGGCAAACCCGTAAGGGCCGGATGTGACGCACCCCTCAGCCTCCCCGGACGGAGAACTGATAACCGCCGAACGCAGACAGTGAGGCAGAGTGCCAGAAGGCATCACCTCAAACTGGTACGAACAGCTTCACGGAAATCGGATGCGCGGTCTCCGCGGTCCTCCTTGTCGACAGGGGCCACCAGCCAGAACGAGGATTCGGCCTCAATTAGTTCTGCCGCACGCCCAGGGGACCGCGGTAAGGGGCGTGGCAGCGCCGACTTACTGTTGCGGAACTGCAATTGCATCCACCGCCCCTTCCTGCCTCCGCAAGCCCGCAACTGGGCGAACCTCGGGCGGGTAATACGGGTCGTGGTTACATCGATTGGTCGGATTCAGTCGTGCAATGCCTTCGGCTCTCGGGTCTTGGTGACGACGGCGTCGTGTACGGCTCGGCGCGGCTTAGGGGCGCGGCTTACTGTAGGGCACCGTCGGGGCGACCGCGGATGGTGAGTTGCAACTGTGAGCGTGTCAGCGTTGCTCGGATGGCAGTGACGACGTGCGACGGAAGCGGTCAGCGCGCCAGCGCCGACGCCATGAGCGACGTGCAGGTGTTGGATGTGGGTAGTATGTGGGGTGTGAAGAGGCAGGCGTCAGTAGGAGGAACGAACCTTCATTGCTGCACAATGGCGCGGTTGCTTGGCGAAAGGAATGTGGTGAAAGGAAGGAGGAGTGGGACGAAAGGAAGAAGGAGCAGCTGAGGAATTTCGAGGGGGAGAGCGCCTTCTTATGCTCGACCGCAATCGCCATCCGGCAGACTGGAAGGTTGGTCTCACTTCACAATGTGGGCATATGACCTGGCTTTCGGAGACGAACAGTGGTACGTCGGGCATCAGCGAGCGTTGGCTTCCAGTGTTTTGGGTTAGGGGTTCTGCGGCGCTGCCAATGGTATTGGAGGGAATGTGGGAGCTGGCTTCGCAAATTCGCCGATCTAAACGTCCAGACGTCGCTAAGAAAGATGGCAAGTTTGTGCGAAGTGTGTGCGGTGTGTACGGCGTAGTCGTGTGAGCTGCGCGAGCTTCATGATATGAAGCATATTCTTGTGCCTTGCTCTGAGGCTCTTGGCGTTGGGTTTATACTTTGGGGATATGGGCTTCAGCCAATGGCAGGCTGTGGATGCGGAGTTTGAACCAGTGTTACACAACGACTTACAACCTGCTCAGACGGCAGTCGCGACCGATTATCGGCGACCGAGCGGGTTGTCCCTAACTGATCGAGGCCTCGTGTCATCGGCAAGATGCGTAGCGAGTCTTCAAGACCAGCCCTCGCGCCCATTCAAGTTCGCGAGGTCGCCATGGGCAAGCCGAAAAGCCACGGCCTCCTTGCAACAGCTCTCCGGCAGTACTCAAGCTGGTCACAATGAATAGCATCTTCAGAGCGAGAGCCACTCGTAGTCCGTGTCCCTCCGAAGTTCCCCAAGGGCATGGTAGCGGATGCGATTATCTCCATCAGGTAAGGGCCAGTGGCGAGAATCTCGGTATGCCGAACGCCACATTTATCCTTTTCAACGGCATACCGAATCCAGCGCTTTCCACGGCCTTCTGACCGTCAAGAATATCGCAGACACAGTCTTTGCGAGGCAAGGGTCGACCATGGAATCTCTGCGCACCACGCACACTGGGCACCGTGAAGACTACGTCTTCAGTAAACAACAGCGTCAGGCTCAAAAGCAACTGCATTAGTCTATTCTGTGACCTCCGATCAGTCTCTTCCGCTACCAT
>JAKLLW010001561.1:0-13748 GCA_022814695.1 Neocatenulostroma microsporum
TCAGGTGGGTGGTGCGGAGCAAGCCTTCATGCAAGTCGATCTGATAAATCCTGCGCTTCGAGACCGTTCCGTGGAGGACGCGAGGGATGACTTGGGCAGACCGGGCAGTATACGGAAGCCTGATCTCTGACAAAGAATGCTGAAGGAAGTTTGTTCGGCACAAATGTCGTACACAGCCTGATAAGTCCTGTAATTCAGTGCCACGGGTGCAGTTCGAGGAGGTGCAGCCTCAGGAAGTGGTCAGAGGAATCAGGGTGACGTTGATTGGTTGACGCTGAGTAAGCTTAGGAAAGCGCATCTGGAATCTCGCCGACTGGATCGACGAGAGAACACGTGAACGTGGAGCGAGAAGGTCACGTGGCCATGTATTGAATCAAAGATACGACGTGAAGCAAATGCGAATGATCAAGAGAACGCGACCGATACTGGCAAGAACACACCGACGCCAAACAACACCTCCAGGATCGAGACCTCTAGCACTGGAATCTCGGAGCATGCCACCACCTTCGACGGAGATGGCGACGCAATTGTTGGTGGCGAAGACGCTCTGCTCCCGGGACAAGAGATCACCCTCGCCCTGCAGATTCCGAGGGAGACTGCCAGGCTGCGACTCTACCTACGGCAGCACGACGAGGATCGGTGACAAATATCATATGCCAAGCGGACTGCTAGCAAACGAGTGCTTCACACGGCAGCGTGATTGTGTGCAGGCAGCCTCGAGATGACGCTGTCCTATCTCCAAAAGGTTGGCTTCTCTCAGCGTCTAGCGACCGATACAGCAGCACGAGATCTTCCTGATCTGGTAGAGATGGCGGCAGTGCGTCCATCAACTCACGTGGGTCTAGAGGGCAATACAGTAGCCCATGGACTGCTGCAACCTTAGAGTACGGAGGCCGCCATGATGTCGATCACCAGCCCTTGTGGTAAGTGGAACCATCTTGTTCGCCTGAAGTGCGGGAGTTCAGCCTGTTCTTGCTCCGGCCGCGTGTTGTACAGAGCATTCGGAACAGTGGAAAAAGCATGCGCGGCGCCGCACTCGTACGATGGACTAAGGCTGGCGCTCAGCTTCCTCCCCGTATGCTTTTCCTAAACGCTCCAGAGCGCCATTGCTACTGTAACAGGCCCGTGAGTTCGTAATGTTACACGTACTGTACACTCCACGAAGTATCTTTTCAACACTGCTTCCACCCTTCTTCCAACGGCCTCAAGATCACTACTCCCTTGCTCTTGCAACCCGTTCTGGTGCATCGCATAGCCTGACGCGGCCCTTCTTTGCGGCCTCTCGTCCTCGTCCATGCCACTAGACCTGCTCAGCGCCCCATCCGGCATCAGCGTCCCTACGACATGATTAGCCCCGTGATCCCATCTGCGACGTTCGCGCATCGTACCTCATGTTCGCTGGCGGCTCGATGCTCGGCACGAACTCCAGCGCGATATAGGCCAAGCCAATAAGCGCAACAATGGAGCCGGCTATGTACTTCCACCACTTGTCACCCACCGACAAGATACCTAGCAGGAAGTAGACTGTGATCTTTTAGCATGTACTTGATGCCTAGCTCTTGACTGTCCACTCACAAACACCACGGCCGATGAAGCTGAACATGAATGAGGCATATCTGGCGACTTGCGGCGGGATTTGGAACTCTGCGACGAAGGTAAGCGGGTTGGGCGCATTGAAGCGATACTGCGGTAGGGCGAACCAAGGAGACCGGTTGCTATAGATACATGTCAGCGCTGCGCGACTTATACTTGAGGTGGACGACCATACCTGCGCCAAAGATGAACAGGTAGACTGCAATGATCGTGCCTTGGCTACAAGCCAGTGTCAGTCTTCGCGCTGGCCTAGTGACCACGCCTTCTCTTACACAGATACGTGAGGCCAGAATTGTCCAATGGCCCCGAGTACCAGGAAGACGGCAACCGCAAGGTTCACAATCCTGAAGATGTCTGAGAAGTCCATGGTAGGCGCAAGGTTCTAGCAATGCTTCCCGAGTTCGTTCTTGGTTGAGGATCCGAGGTCGCGCGCGAAGAAGAGGTACACTGGTCTTGCTGTCACGGTACTCGTCGTAAAGATGTGGTAGAAGAGGCGGCGCAATGGCTTGTTGATCTGTCAATAGAGAAGCTGTTTCATTCTCCCTAAAGATGCGCCTGGAGCGAAGCTGCCCCAAGCTTGGCTCGCGTCACACTCAAGCCACGCAGCCTCATGGCAGGCATCACGATTTCCACAACCAGGCGATCACGAGGAGAGAGCTGCCATGTGTGCATCAAGGCAAGCATATGTGGGAAACTATGAGTGGAAGAAGTTCGGACCGTGAGGAAGCAGATGGCGGCCTGCAATACGAGCTTGCCGACAAAGTAGTGCCGCAGGCAGTGACACTGTTCCCAACAGAGAGAAGTGGACTGGACAAGCTCTGCATTCATGCAGTCGTCTATGTTCTAGGCTATACTTGGTCGCTCGGTCGCTCGCTGATGACACGAGCAAAGCCGTGTCGATGCTGAATGCACCCAGCAGTACCAATGCAGCCACCCATAAAGACCACCCGACAACACCTTTGCTACCCAATACTACGCCATCGCTATGCTGCTGAAAAGATGAATGTAACCCGCGCTATGCTTGCTTGCTTGCACCGCTTGTGAAGAGGGGGTATCTCGTGCGTGATGATGTCGACCGTGAGATGAGAAGAGAGCACGCGCCGCAGACAAACGCTTTTCGTGCATCAAGTCATGCCGGGCTCAAATATAGAGCGTCCTGAATGTGTCGGCGACTGGCGGCGTCTCGGTCATGCCTTTCTGCCGTAATGCCAGTCCAGCCTTGGATGGCGACTCGGTTCGCTTCCCACCGTGGGCTGTAGCTTGTGCACGCTCCTTACGCGCTGCTTTCTGGGCTTGCTTTGCTATGTTCTTCCGATCTCGTGCACTGGGACGAGGACCATGCTGTCTCTGCTGTGTCTTGCCTACACGTTGTGACTGATCCGGCGGCTTAGGCGGGAGCAGTTTCAAGCGCGGCGGCTTCTTTGACGGCGACGCTGACCGTGACACGGCGATGGTGTCCTCTGCCTTGAGACGAAGGTCCGAGTCTTCGGTCTCTGTCGGCTGCGTGATGGTGCTTTGTTGTGAGCCGTCTGGCACGCTCGAGCCTTCCGACTCCCAGCTGCCTATCGACTCTTGGCTTCCATCGTAGACGGAGAGGTGCGACAGCGCGTGCCTGCTCTCAGCACTTCTCGGTTGTTGGCTCTTTGTGGCCTTGCTCATCCTCCTGTTCTGTCTCTTGTTCGGTCCAGCGTGCACGTCGTCGTCACTGTCCTGGTCCCTCTCCACGCTCGAGCTCTCCGGCTGTGATGAGGCGTTGCCGTACTCCTCTTCGTCGAGCATGTTCGATACGGCAGTATTGATGTCACCTCTTGCTGCCTCCAGTGCACGTTTGATGGTTGGCTTGTCTGCGAGAAATGGTAGAGACTTCGACACAACGTCCACTTGCCAAGGCTGCACTACAGGTGTCTCCTGAAGCTTCTGTCTCTGCTTTGCCTCCTCATCTGGGCTCAGAATCTTGACACTGACTTCTGGAAGGCCGGTATGAGGGCCATCGAGGTTCCGTATGGACGAGTAATGCTCCCACATGTGATATGCGATGTGTGCAATAGGCCGGTTGCCATCGTCACCGCTTCCTGATATCATGAAGGCGAAGTCTCTCTGGTAGATCTTCACGTCGACGCCATACGCTGACGAGAAGGCCGTGATTTCCATGTTGTCACCGTATGTACCTCCTCTTGCCATGCTGGTAATGTGGCTCTCGAATACACGGTCGATGTCCGCTTCAGATGGTGGAGCTGCGTTTGCAGGAGCAGCGTAGGCTCCGGCATTCTTGCGTTTGGGATTACGTCTGATGCCACCGCCTGGGTGGACATCAATGAACTGTTTGTAGTAGGCTGCATTGTCTCGCATGTAGTTGATCACGCGTGAGCGAATGGCCGCGTGCTCGCTCTGGTGGCCGTAGAGCTGGTCGGAGAGGGCGTTGAAGAGACAGTTGCCTATTGCCACGACGTGTGAGCACTACGAAGTGAGAGAGCAGCAATAATGAGGGAGCACAAGACGCACCATCGCCTAGAATCGGGCTTGCATAGAGGCCAAGCGAGCTGAGGAGTGGGAACTCATCTTGTGTACCGGGCATCGCACTTCACCATGGAGGATAACTCTGGCGTTCGGTTAGCCAGATTCATGAGATTCCTCCACTCGCAACGAGGAGGTGGTTTGCGAAGAGGATGCGAGCAAATTGCAGAGTGAAAGAACGCATGTGCCTCTTGAAAACAAACGAACGGCGGAGGTAGATCTTTGCCTGCGTCTGCGAGGAGCTCAAGGGGTCTGACGTGCGGTGCGTGACTGGCTGGCTCACCTCTCTTCCGTGCCCTGGTACCCAGCTCCCTCCCTAGATCTGGCAGCTAGAGCAGTATTTTACCGTAACTTAACACGCTACTGCGACCGACGTGTAACCGTGTCAGTCATGCAGCCTGCAATCCTGGAGATTTTTCTTGTGGTGCGTTTGAGCGGCTTTGATGAAGTTGTGATGAAGGTTGGTACGGCAAAATCGCGGTTGCTTGTTGATGACACCGCCTCACGACTGCACTGATGCGGAGATTTTCAAGGCTGTTTGCAAACGCCCTAGATCAAGAGGGGTGCTAGGCAGACACGCTCGCCAGCCTCCTTGATCATGTTCACCGAAGACCACATGAAGCTCGGAGGTGAGTCTTTCACGTGCCTGAGGTGACAGCTCTCCGCCGAGCACAGGTAACTACGGCGGACGTCGCCCGCCCTATGCAGTACGTATCTATCCTTCTTACACACATCGTGACTATATGTTCTCGAGCTTGTAAGCTGTTCTTTCAACCTCTCCTATCACTTTCTTTCCAGCTGAAACAGAGCTCATCATGCCCCATAATGTAGTGGTCCTTGGGTAAGCCACACAGAGCCGCACGCGACATTAAAAGCTAATCTCTTGCTGCAGAGCGGGTGTCACCGGCCTCACTACAGCGCTGCTGCTCGCACGAAATGGCACACACAACATCACGATCATCGCGAAACACATGCCTGGGGATTACGATATCGAGTATGCGAGTCCGTGGGCCGGTGCGAACTATCTCCCGTATGTCTCACCTTATTTCCGTATGTGGCAGTCACGCGAGTCCCTGCTTTCGACCCGAGACTTCATGAGTACTCGATGCGCGGGGGCCAATGTTTCGTTTGCAGTCTACCGCCGCCGTCGCAGGCGCCAACGCTGACGGATGAGTCCAGCGTCGGCAAGCCTGGCACACCTTCAGAGAGCTTCGAAAGGACGACGTGGCCGGAACTAGAACGCTTGGCTGGAGATCTACCCGAGACTGGCATTCACTTCCAAGGTAGGCTTGCGAGAGACATCTCGGAGACTACGGTGAATCCGCAGTCAGCTGCTACAGAGCTGACATGGAGAAGATACCGTAATCTACCGAAGAGCCAAAGACGCCGGCACAGCGACAGGTGACTGGTTCAAAGAATTACTGCGAGAAGATGCCTGGTTCAAAGACGTAGTGCCCAACTTCCGCATCCTCCCCAAAAGTGAGCTCCCGTCCGGTGTAGATGGCGGCACAGCCTTCACCTCCGTCTGCATCAACACCGCTCTATACTTACCATGGCTCGCTTCTCAATGCCTCAAGCATGGCGTCATAATCCGCCGAGGCATTGTCTCTCACGTCTCTGAGGCCGCGAATCTCCATCACACTGGCAAACCCGCAGATCTACTAGTGAACTGCACAGGCCTCTCATCCCTCCGACTCGGTGGCGTAGAAGACAGCACGCTCTACCCGGCGCGCGGCCAGATCGTGGTAGTGCGCAACGACCCACAAGTCATGGCCTCCGTCTCCGGCACAGACGACGGCAGCGACGAGGCGACGTACATCATGCACCGTGCTGCTGGAGGTGGTTGCGTGCTAGGCGGCTGTCTGCAGAAAGACAACTGGGAGAGCCAGCCAGACCCGAACCTGGCTATCCGAATCATGAAGCGCTGCGTCGAGCTGTGTCCAAAGCTGGTGCCCGAAGGCAAGGGCATCGAGGCCTTGAGTATCATCCGGCATGGCGTGGGTCTGCGGCCAATGCGCAAGGACGGCCCGCGAGTCGAGAAGGAAGTCATTGATGGTGTGCCTGTGGTGCACAACTACGGTCACGGAGGCTACGGCTACCAGACGTCGTACGGTGCTGCGCAAGCAGCGAAGAAGCTGATTGAAGCAGCTTTGCAGCAGCCTAGGGCGAGGTTGTGAGGCCATCGATAGCTTTCGAGCTACTGCATAGGACGAGATAGATGATACTAGAGACTTTTGACACGGTACTCCATTGAAGTCTACTTGTGGCGCCTTCATCTGCTAAATTAGAGTTCCCGATCGCGAAATGGGTATGCTTGCGTGACTGTCCAAATGGGGATATATGCACACCGCCAACTCCTCGCTAAACCAACACAAAGATTATACACTAGTCTACACTCTCCTTGAAAGGCGTAACAAGCGGACTTCGCCGCCCTGGACTCCCGGCACGACTCCGAGGCGCAAGCCTCTCTTTGCTCTCCGTTCGCACACTCAATCCACCACGCTCGAACGGCGTGATACCCAGGCCGTTACCGCCTCCACCGCCACGAACAGGCGACTCAAAGTAGCCGGTATTCTTCGGGGAAGTCCTCGTGAAGTCAGGAGACATTCCGCGATTGGCTGGCGTTGCCCAACCAGAGGTTCTGCCTGTCCGCGGTGGGTCAAGATCAGTGCTGGATGCAGAGTGGCGTTCTTCGACGTCGGTAAGCTCAAAACCGTCAGGGTCAGCGCTTTCGAGCACACGCTCATATTGCTGCTCGCCGTTACCGAAGAGCTTGTTGCCTAGGAAGCCTGCCGGCTTTCTTCGTCTTGCGCGTGGTGTGCCGGGTCCTCGGCCGATGAAGGATAGAAGCTTGTTGTATAGGTTTGTTCTCCGCTCGCGACCACAGAGCAAATACACGGCAAGCACCAATATGACCATGAATATGAGTATGCCAGGTACGCGACGCGAGTAGCTGCCGTCGAAGATTCGATCGTGCCAATCCTTATCATCATGGATGTCATCGAGATCTGAAGGTAGCAAGTCGTACTTGCCACCCGCATACTGGAAGTCTGCTGGTAGCTTCGAGCCCGCTCTATTGCTGCCGAAGCCGACCGCAAGTCCGTCGTCCGCTGCTGGCATCTGTGAAGCGGCGTACAGCACCATCTTGCCAAGCGTCCAGCTCACTTCAGTCCCATCAATCTTATCGACAGCCTGAAAAGGATCAAGGAACCCTCTATCCTTCGCCTTGTCTACCACAGCGTTGGTCTTGTTTGCGAAGCCGGTGGTAGGCCCCTTGCCAGTCTCCAGCCCAACACGCGGTACTCCAATACCATCATGTAGCATGTTGATTAGCCAGCTGGCTTTGAAGCAAACTTCCTCCACTGTCTTCTCGTCGACCTTCTTGCCCCACTTTTCGGATTTCACGTCTTTGACGATATCCGCCCAGTCGCGAGAGCAAAGGTCAGTGACCTGCTTCTGGTAGGTGTGAAAGTCATACGCCTTGTCTTTGTGCGCCATCGCAAACACTTCATGGGTCGTATGCCAGTACTCTGACACGCCTACGAAGTGGTTGACGTCGAAGTCGATTGCGGGAGTATGTTGGCCATTGAGCAAGCATGGCGCGTCTTCACAAGGCATGTCTTTCTCCAGTAATGGATTGGTCCGCTTCAGGCACTCCGTGAAGACACCCGTGCCCACCAATGTCGGCTTCCCATCATCCAGAGCAGGCGAGCCAGGCACTATCTCGTAACCGGTCTGGTTTACCTTCAAGCCAACAGGTAGACAAGGGTCTGGAAGCTCCTCCCTCGCCGGATATGACTCCAGCAGACTTTCAACGTAACGTCTTCGCGCCTCATTCGCTCCAAACCCAAGCCATGTAGTGACGAATACTTTGTACTCCAGCGGATCGCCATTGACCTTCCGCAGTCGCAATAGCTTCAAGTCTTCTGCATGCTTCTCCGCCTCCGTCGCATTCGGCGCGAAAGCTATCTGTGCTGATGCGCCACCCATATCCAGGAAACCGTAGGTATGATGCCCTTTGCCATGACTGTGCTCCCTCGGCGCATCAAAGCCACCAAGCAGATAGTTCGCTGCGACCCAACCATATAACCCTTCGGTCTCTCCAGGTATCACCTGCACATGTATCCCACAATCCGGCAATTGAAACCTCGTATTCTGCTGAAAGTACGAGCACACATTCTCCAGTACCGCCGCTCTCTGGTCATCGGGCAACAACCGCATACCCGCCGTCGCAAGCAGGAATATTGGCGTATTCTCGACCTCATCCTTCGGCACGACATCCAGCGCAAAATCAACCAGCTCTTTCAGATGATCTGGCCCGACCTGCTCCGGCTTGGGCCCAAATGTAGAGATACCAGGATGCACTTTCTTCCTCCATTTCTTCTTCGTCTTGATCTCTGGCAGACTCGCAAGATCCTTCTTGTCGCCTTTTGCGTTCGCAGCTTGCGCATTAAGCCATCGATAGACGTAAACTCGACTGCCAGACGAGCCGGCGTCGAGTATTACGCCGTATCTGTGTTTGCCCATTGCGGTGCTAGTAGCCTAATTATGAGGTTCGTTGTTGACCTGGCGTCCTGCGCATACTGCCCAGAGGTGAGGCCAGCTCGGAAGAAGTCCAGGTCTCAACAGCAATGTTCATCATGTGGCACAGAGTTGGGAGTGGTGCATTTGAGATCGGGCCTGGGGCCGCGCAAGCTTGAAGGTTCCAGATGCAGATCGTCGCTGGGACAAGCCCTTGCATGAGCGCCGCATGAACGCGAGCTTGATTGGTCTGCGTAGAAACAGCCATGAATACTCCAGAGCCATACGATAAGAGTGTATTGCAGTTGCTGTTGGATCTCTGTACACTATATACTCATGCTATGCTATCCTCATAGTACTCGCTCGCTAATAGAGAACCCGCGTCCCTGGTATCATTGCCACGCTAAACCATCAAAACACGATGTACTGCTCTAGTCCCTCCCTCTATCACTCGCTCTTACGTCCCAGTATGTACAGGGTACTCTTTTCCGCTCACAGAGCGAAAGCAACCGCACCGACAGCCGCCGCTGCCATCGCACTACCCGCCAACCCAACATCCACTCTGAACGCCGCAGCCGACGAACTCGCGCTCGCGGCAGCACCGGTCGAGGATGGGCCTCCAGAGCCACCGCTAGTAGCACTGGCAGAAGTTCCACTGCCACTTCCGCCTGTAGTGCTAGACTGCCCAGACCTTCCTGACGAGGAAGTCGCTGATGCGCTGCTACTAGGCGCAGCACCAGTCGACAAGCCACCACTAGCCTGACCAGGGTTGTTCGCCGTGGAGACAGGATCGATCTTCAGATTCTCAATCGGTGCGCCATTGGTAGCGTACACTGATACGGGCACGCTAGTCTGCGTGACCTTGACCATGGAACCCGACGGCGCATTCGAGACACCAGCCGAGATGAGCGCCATTGCGCCGCTCGGCGGGTCTGGGATGTTGAAGTCGGTGCTGAAGCCGTCGCTGGAAATGAGGTCCGCGTTGCATTGCGGTGGTGTCAAACCAGTAGCCGTGCTATTGCTGGACTGGAGAAGACTGACGTCGATTTTGTTGTACTGGCTCCTGAGACTGTAGAAGTCGCTGAGCAGGTCGGCCGTCAGGTTTGCGTATGGCTGAACCAACCCAAAGTTTGATGAGTCCTGCGTCCATTGGTAGACCAGACCGCCTGAAAGACTAGTCATCTGGTCGCCGTAGAGTGCTGGGACTTCGTCGAAGACACGCGGGTACGGCACATTGCAACCGTATTCGGAGAAAAAGACCGGGATGGTGCTGTTGCTGAACATGGCCTGTAAAGTGTTATATCCCGACGTTGTGTAACTCGAGCCGCTGCCACACCAACTGTAGCTGTTCAGGCCGAAGAAGTCGGAGCGGGAGGTGTCGTTGCCGCTGCCACCGGAGTTGTCGCACTGCAAGTACTCCCATGTGTCCTGCAGGACTTCGGCCACGTCAGCGGCACTGTAGCCGACTGGGATCGTGCGTGGAGCGTGCGCTGCGATATAGTTCTTCAAGTCTCGCGTTACAGCCCTCATATAGGGCGGGTTGGCTTGCGCGGTATCGACATCGTTGATGATCTCGTTGCCCGAGAAAAAGCCCAGAGTGTTCTCGTAATGCATGAATGCCGAAACCACGGTGAACGCGTGCTCCAGGTAGCTCGTCGTGTACGTCCCCGACGGATTCGATCGATCGATTGACTCTCCAGCCAGCGGCGAGTTGACGTCAAGGATCATGTAGATACCGACTTCGTTGAAGATCGAGACGCACTCATCGTGGTTCAGTGTCGGGTCCAAGTTGTAGCTTCGAATGGTGTTTACTCCCAGCTGTTGCATCAACGCAGCATCCCGAAGGCAGGCGGTCCCGTTGCTGAGAGGATCGCCGCTATTCGTTCCATATGCGCCTTGTCCGCCAGGCTGGTAGTCGACGCCAATGATGTAGAATCGCTTATTCGTGTCTGGATTAATGAATTCCTGCTCATGCACTTCGATCGGCGTGACGGCCGATACGGTGGCCGCGAGGGCGCAGATGGTGGTGAGGATGCTCGTGAGCTTGTACCTGGTCAGCCATTGCATGTGACAAATGTGGCTCGAGTTTCTCTCACATATGCCATGGTGTTCAATACCGTTCCCTCTCTCGTAGCCTCCAATGTCTATCTATCCGCTTGGTCCTGCGGTCTATGCCCAATCTCTTATCTTTCAACGGAAGCTTGCAAACGAGTGACTACAGCGCAGCTGTATAGCGAAGGTGGTATGTGCAAGAAAGAACGATCAACAACGAAAAAGAGGACGCAAGCGCAAAGCAGTCCTGCCGTTGAGCTGCCGTGGAGCCAGCAATATTGAAGTGGCGGACTTGCTTTGGGATGGCATGTGGACTCGTAGCGGGCCTGACTGCGGCGCCAAGCATACAGATCTGCCCGGTTAATCTGTCTGGGAGATTTGTTTCACCATTGATCGACGCCTATGTGGTTCCGAACAGATAAGGAAATTACGATGATGTCAGGTACAACTGCTTCGGCGTCCTCCTGCAACACCACATCGACGGCGACGTGGTACCATCATGTTCCGTAGGAGCTCCCAATGATGTTAGCATCTTTGAGGTTCCGCAGGTTCCGAAGCTAATCTCATGGTATACGGGTAAATGCAGCGTACATATGCGGGTTCATGCATGCAAGGGCGGGAAGGCGCATACATCTCGAACTCTGTTACCAACCACCGCCGCCACCCGGTCAAGGCTGGGAGACCGCATACACATCACATGTGCTCCTTGAAAAGCTCTGGCAGTACTGGAAGCTTGAATCAGATTGCGAAATCAAAAACGGAAATGGAAGGGTATGTCACTTGAACCATAGTCGTGTACATTATTGATGCTATGAATGAATGTTCCTCCTTCCTAGCGGCAATGTGTTGCCCAAAACATTAATGCTTCTAAATCAACCACAACCCTCCTCTCATTCTATACATTATCTCCCCTATGTACTCCGCGCCCTTCAGTCATCAAGACTGGTGCGCTCTCTATTACATCCTCTCGCGCCATCTATCCATATCTATCATGGGTATCATTTCCTCTTTCCATGTTGCTTCTTGCACCTTGACGCCGAACGCCATGCTAGTGCTCTAGCAATGAAAGGCTTACAAAGCGAAATACAAGGCAACGACCGAGCCCAAGACTGTGAGCACGCCCGAGATCTTGACATTAGCCGCGGCGCCAACTTCAGGCGTCCTCGAGCTAGATGGAGTAGACGAGGCGGACGAAGTGGATGAGGTGGAAGAGGCAGACGACGCTGTCAAGGTGTTAGCACTGATGAACTCATTGTCGAATGTAGAGTACTTACGCGATTGCGCGCTGTTGGTAGGCTGTCCTGAGCCTGCACTTGCTGCTGGGCTCGTGGAGAAGGTTCCCGCGGCGCCTGATGGCAAGGCCGCGGTCTCAGTGCCTGACTGCGCGACTGATGAAGCTCCGCTGGCGTATGGGCTCGAGCTAGCTGGAGCGATTGTCGGAGCTTGAATTTGACCTGGGAGAATGTGTAAGTTCGAAGTACCGATACCTGAGCCATCTTGTTGAGACTTACCATCAGAGATCTGAGTGACCGCCCCAGAGGCGGTAGTCGAGTCCGCCCCTGATGCGGAGGCTACCGACGTGGCCATGGAGGTCGACTCCGAGGATAGCACGCCTGCGGTAGCAGCTGGTACGGAGCCAGACTCTTGTGCTGATGCTGATGGCGTGGCCACGGAGATAGATGCCGAAGACGCCGGAGACGCCATGCTCGCGCTGTTAGCCGACGCTGAAGCAGATCCAGCCGCCGATGCGGTTGGCGTGCTCGCGCTGCCGGCTGGCACCGAGCCAGACTTGGGCGCTGAGGCATACGGCGTGGTCGTGGAGACGGTCTCAGCAGTAGGCGTGCCAGACAGGCCTGAAGTGTAAGCCGAAGCGCTGGAACCCTCTGCGTAGAATGTCTGTGCCTGTTCGCTTTCTTGCGTGATGGCGCTTCCTGCGGATGCAGAGGCGGCGGGGAGTATTGTCGATGTGCCACCAATGACTGTAGTTGATCCGCCGGAGATGCTGGTCTGACCTGAAACGACAGTCGTATGGCCTCCAAAGACACTGGTAGAGCCGCCGATGACTGTTGTCTGGCTGCTCTGGCCACTTGCTGCAGAATCTGTCTGGCTACCCTGGCCACCTGCTGCGGATTCCAGCACCGATGCCGAGGCATAAGGCGTGGCAACCGCTGATACAGAGGAAGCCGGGAGAACGTTTGTTGTTCCACCAACAATCGTCGTAGATCCACCGAGGATGCTTGTTTGACCGGCCACGACAGTCGTATGGCCTCCTGAGACGCTAGTAGAGCCACCGATGACTGTTGTTTGGCTGCCACCTAATGTGGAATCCGAGACGGAGGCGGAGGCATATGGCGTAGCATGTGCTGGTGCAGAGGGGACGGACACAAGTGTCGTTCCACCGACAACCGTGGTTGAGCCGCCCAACACGCTTGCGTGGCCAGATACGAGTGTAGTCTGGCCTCCCAAAACGCTGGTAGAGCCGCCGATAACTGTGGTCTGAGCTGATGCGGACGAGGCGGGAAGAACGGCCGTTGTGCCACCCAAGACCGTTGTAGAGCCGCCAAGAACACTTGTCTGATCAGCCATGGTCGTGGTCTGACCTCCCGAAACGCTGGTAGTGCCGCCCAAGATGGTCGTTTGAGCTGGTGCAGAGGTAGCGGGCAATATGGCTGTTGTGCCTCCGATAACCGTTGTAGAGCCACCCAAGACGCTTGTCTGGCCGGATACGAGGGTGGTTTGACCACCCAGGACGCTCGTAGTGCCACCAAGAACCGTAGTCTGAGCCGGTGCAGAGGAGGCGGGCAATACCGATGTTGTACCACCCACGACCGTTGTAGAGCCGCCCAGAACGCTGGTTGAACCAGGGATAAGGGTGGTTTGACCACCGAATACGCTGGTAGTCCCGCCGACGATTGTTGTTTGAGCTGGTGCGTAACCAGAAGCTGGGGCGGAGGATGCGGGGAGTACGGCTGTAGTACCACCTACAATTAATGTAGAGCCGCCCAAGACGCTGGTTTGACCAGATACGAAAGTAGTGTGACCACCGAGAACGCTGGTAGTGCCGCCGA
>JAKLLW010001562.1:0-13741 GCA_022814695.1 Neocatenulostroma microsporum
CCACATCTGCATTTGATGTCCACTACCCTTCTGCAAGCCCGACACTCCCCGGAATGGCAGATCGCCGTACATTCATGTCCGCAGGCCAGTACCTTGCCACAAGGCTCCTGGCAGCTTGCGATTGGATCTTCGCAAGTCTGCCGGACCCTATCTGTCAATTGCACTAATGGTGTCTTACCACAAGGGCAATGTGTGACCACATCCGGCGAACGTGGGCAGTGTCCAGGTTGCTCATCTTGCGTATGACATGGTCGCGTGCAGACGTGATCTTCGACGCCGCAGTCGAAAGTCCTCCCACATTGGTTGCCGCAATCGAACATGCCGGTCCAGCTCTCCGTGACTGGCTCGTCGCTTTCAGTCGAGTGGCTTTGCTTGCTTTCTTGCTCTTCCCCACGATCGGAGCACAGGACGTCCTTCTCCACCTGGCCACAATAGCAACGCGCAGGCACGCGAACCTCGCAAGCACCGCAAAGGCCCGGGTGACACAAAGCGTCGTGCGTGTGCTCACCACACGGCATCAGCTCGTCGCAAACCTCTCCACAACTCCAGCCATTGTCGTAGTCAGTCTCCGAACAGCGCTTGGTCACTTCATGCTTTCCGCAAAAGCACATCTGAGTAGGTCCCATGTGTCCGCAGGGTGGGCAAGGTCCAGCGTGGCACGTCAATGGACAAGGGTGTGGACATTTGCGTGCCCTCTCTCTCCCGCAGGTCTGCCCACATGAGTGAGGTGGAACACCCGCCGGAGCTCTAGGCTCTAGTTCCTTCTCGCACCAGCAGTTGTAGCTGCTGGGAAGCTCATCCTTTGGTAGGTTGCATCCAGGGCATCTCCACTGCCGCGGTTGTGGTACATCTCCTTGTTCCTGTCGTTGAGCAGCAGCGGAGCCCTCGTTAGTCGACCACTTCTTGATGCAGCTGAGATGGAACACGGTCCAGCAAGTATGGCAAGACCAGACTTTCGACTTCCGCTGTACCTCACTGGTACATATAGGGCACTCGTAGTAGCCGTTATCGATGTCCTCGTGAGTGCGGGTGGCAATATCCGGTGCTTGAGACTTAGGGAGCCGCTTCTGTTGTGGTCGTGGTTGCCTTGGCTGCTGCTGCTTCGGCCTGGTAGTAGGTGCTTGACCAGGTATGAACACTGCGGCGTCGCCCTGAAGCTGGTTGTTCGTCGCAGCAATTGATGCCGCATCACCTCCATCGTGTGTAAGCTGCCCACCGAACTGGCGGCCGTTGATCGTAGAGTTTTGTGCGGGTCGTCCGCCTCTACCTCTCCTGTTGCGGTTGGGTTGCCTCGTTTCTGTTGATGAGTTCTCTGCACTGTGTGCTTCTGCTGGCGCGACTGACGCCGGCCTGAACTCCAGCGCTGCACCTTCTCGTCCACGACCCCGGCCTCTTTTCGATCCGTTGTGGCGGTTACCTCTCGACTGTGCATTCGATCCGCCCGGCGCAGACGGTGGCAATGCTGAAGTGCTGTTCTCCATGATGCTTGTTCCCGGTGGAGCTTTTGATTGTAGTCGCGGTGTTTTGGCAGGACCTTCTGGTAGCGGGAACTGTTCCTTCTATATGCGGCAAACGCAGCACGAAATTCGAAAAGAAATGCAGGCTTTCACAATTGCAGCCTGACTGAACAATGTAAATCTCCGTTGTGGGCGCCGTGAATGCGAGGTATGGGGCTGACACTGGACGCCGCAAGTTCTTCAAGGGTCGTCGCAGAGACGTGTCTGTGGCGAAGTCGATTACTCACAGTGATTGGAATTGGAAAGGTCTAGCAAGCAGGCACGCGGTGGACAAAAGACATTGCCGGCAGCTCCCGAGATTCGGATTGAGCATGAGAGTAGCTGTTGGAGATCTCCAGTCGTTCAGGCAACGATCAAAGCTCTAAGGTGGCCCATATTCATCTCTGATTCCTAAGTTGCACTTGAATGTACCGTACAGGTCTTCCAGACGCTGTTCGCGATGTCTAGCGAGCACGAAATTCGTCACTCAGCCTCGAGAGATAGAGTTCGGCTACCGAAGGCTTGATGTCTGCGGCTCTGCGGCTCCGGCAAGGCTGCGCTAGCGGCCGGCGCAAGTTTGATCTCGCGATTTACGATCCATGAAGCATCAACTTTCTCGCATCTCACGCAAGATGGCCGCCGATGTTGGAGCACCGCTGTCTCCCAGCAAGAAACGATCGCATGAGGAGGCTACGGAGGGCGATGGACCCACGAAACAAACCGAGGATGCGGAGAGTGAATCGGACGACGATATTGGACCAGCACTGCCGTCTGCTGAAGGACCCAAGAAGAAGCGAAGAAAGCTGCCGTATGAGAAGCAGTACGTCGCCGCGCTTCCGTCTGGACTTCGATACTACAAATCCCTTATGCACAAGGACCAACTCAGCTTCTGTACCTTTACGCCGCATACGGATTTCTTGATTACCAGCTCAATCGATGGTTATGTGAAGTTTTGGAAGAAGCTCACAGAAGGTGTGGAGTTTGTAAAAGAATACAAGGCGCACGATGGTGAGATTAGGAGCGTCACAGTCAGTTCAGACGGAAGGAGCTATGCAACGGCAGGATCAGACGGAACGATTAAGATTTTTGATGTGGTGACATTTGACCTGCTGGCTATGCTCCAGCCTGCTAAGCGACCGCAGTGCATTTGCTTCGTCCACGGCCATGGCTCGTCGTATCCCCAGCTGGCAGTGTCTACTGAGGATGACGGCAGTATATCAGTATACGACGGCCGCGGCGAGAACCAGGAGCCTCTGCATACGATTGGAAGCTTGCATCGGAAGCCAGTGCACCTGATGGCGTACAACGCCACCTATGATTGCGTTATCTCCGCCGACGAGAGCGGCATGATCGAGTACTGGAGACCATCTGGAGACTACGAGAAGCCAGATAACGTCTTCGAGATGAAGAGCACGACATCGCTCTTCGAGTTCAAGAAGGCGAAGTCGATTCCAACGTCTCTTACGATATCACCGACAGGCAAGCAGTTTGCCATTTTCTCCTTCCCAGACCGGAAAGTCCGTGTCTTTGACTTCGCCTCTGGCAAGCTCTACAGGACGTACGACGAGAGTATCACTACGATTACCGAAATGCAGCAAGCTGGCACCTTGTCAAACGAACCACTGGAAGCAGTTGACTTTGGCCGTCGGATTGCCGTGGAGCGCGAGTTGGAGAATCCCGCCGTCCGCAACCGCATGAACGTCATCTTTGACGAAAGTGGGCACTTTATCATCTACGGCTCGATCCTGGGATCGAAAGTCATCAACACCCTCACAAACCGCGTTGTGAAGCTCTATGGCCGCGAAGAGCCGTTTCGTCCGCTCAACCTTGCACTGTTTCAAGGCCAACCGGACAAGAAGGACATTGTTACTGTACAAATGGCCGCTTCTGACAATCCTTTACTGGCTGAGGCGGAGGCGAGAGATGCGATGCTGGTGGCCACGGGCAGTGGCAAGGTCCGGTTCTACATGTTCACCAATGAAACAAATGTTTCGCGGAGCGATAGGGACATCCACAATGAGAAGCCCAAGAATCTTGGAATGTCGAAGCAGAAACAGGAGGCCGAGGAGCGTAATGCCAGGATGGCAACTTCAGTAAGTTTATCCCCGAAAGAACATCTGCGGCTCCACCGCGTGGGTGGTCCGCTCGGCCCTGATACTGCTCCTAGCTTTTGGAGATGTTTGCTGACCGCGACGCAGGCTACGATCCACACGACGATGGGCGATATCCACATTCGGCTGTTTCCGCAGCACGCCCCCAAGGCGGTTGAGAACTTTACTGTTCACTCGAAGAACGGGTATTACAATAACATCATCTTCCACCGCGTCATACGGAAGTTTATGATACAAACCGGAGATCCACTGGGCGATGGAACTGGTGGCGAGTCTATCTGGGGCAAGGAGTTCGAGGTACGTGTCACGATCTCCTAGCGAGCACGCTATCCTCGATCTGCGACGCTGGCAGCTCGACGATTTCGCGCAGCTGCGACGGTTGGAGATGAAATCAAAGTTCTGTACTGACGAATGCAATGTAGGATGAGTTCACACCCGAGCTACGACACGACAAGCCATACACGGTATCCATGGCCAACGCCGGTCCAGTCACGAATGCATCTCAGTTCTTCATCACGACCGAGAAAGCTCCCTGGCTTGACGACAAGCATACGGTGTTCGGGAGGTGCGTCAGGGGCATGGAAGTTGTCCATGCGATCGAGAACGTGCGTGTGTACAAAGAAAAGCCGGTGGAAGATGTGAAGATCGTGGATATCAGCATCGATAGGTAGAGCGGCTACGAAGAGTTGCTGTACATCTCTGTGACAATAAGCTATGTTGAGTGTCTCAATTGGACTACCGGTAGCTTTCCAACACTCGACCTGCCGGTGTAGCCTAGAAGAAGACGGAGAAAACGCCGAGACCGGCAACATGCCCGATGGCCGAGGCGAGTCTTCGCCGAGCCGTTTTTAGTTGGACATGCTGCTGTAGTTTTTGCTCTATGGTGATTATGTCGGCCGGTCATGTCAAGAGCTGCGAGAGGCATCTAACAGAACAGAAGGAAAGGGCAAACACCTGCTCTCTGGTAAAGATGGAGGTAACTGGACGAAGATCCAGAGCGACATCGACGAGGAGGAAAGGAGGGAGAAGCGAGACCCTGGGTACAGCGCGATGCTCAGATTGCGAATCCGACTTGTCTGCACTCCAAATGATATGGACAGGGAGGCTGCAATGAGCGCGATACGTATGTACGCAGATCGCAACACCAGGGCCCATGTAGGCCTGGAAGTATGTTGAGGGATAGGAATGTTCGGAACTTGGCCAACACTCTGTGTACGGATCTCATAGAGCTCGATGTGATATGTCCACCCGCCATAGATGAGCAAGGGTCCAGCACCTAGTTTGAGGCCATTTGGAGGACCAGGAGCACCTCAGACCCCAGCATACGGTACTAACCAGGCACATGACGTTCTGTCCACGACCGTGTTCGCCCCGCCAGCGCCAGTGGATAGAGTTCTGTTCAGATATTGGGGCAAGGCTAGCTCCGACGATCTCGGTGATGGAGCTAGTGGTGATGGGCAAATATCTAGAAGGCCACCCGCCTCAACACCGATGACCTACTCTTTCAATGCTCGGAGCTCAGCTCGGGCTTCGTGGCCGAGAGCGGTACAGGGAGATTTGTCATGCGAGGTCTAATGACGAGTATGCACACCTCCGGTTCGACTTTCGAGAGTTCAGCGTGGGTGGCGAGGACATTCCGGCCAGCAACTTAGCCAGGACCTAAGTAGGATGATATCCTCAAGAGGTCCTGGAAGCGTGTAGGGTAATGCTTCAAGTGGGAGATTAATGCAGCCAGGGTAGCAAAAGCTGGTCATAAGCGGGATTCTGTGTTTGACCACTGCGTGGCAGCTGGTATCCGTAGATGGGCTGTATAGGCCGCTCAGCAGCTTTTCAAGCACCAGTCTTCCGGGGATATTTGCAATCGCTGGTGGTCGTAGCGTGTGCCGCATTGTTCGGTCTCGTACACTGCAAATCTGACGAAGACGAGGCCTACTAAGCTTTTGGACCTCTCTCTTGGCGGGAAAGTCCTAAAAATGTGATCAATTTCCGGGAGCATGTCGTGCATAGTGATGTGTGTATATGTATGTGTCTGTATATGTTATGAGATATGCAGAGGTCGAGAGAGTGAGAGGCCAATGGTCATGTGTGGTTAGGACTATGCACTAGATCTATCTCCGTTTATTCATGGCATCAGTACGTCTTCTTACCAACCAGTAGACACCTAGGGTGTTCTGTGTGCCAATGAGACACCATCCCCAGCTTCATCATAGGCCACCGCTTACTTAACCGGCCTGACATCCCTCTTCTCAAACCCAGCCTTGACACCCTCATACACCTGCTCCGGTGACTTTGTGGCATCAACCTGGACGACCTTGTCTTCTTTCCTGAAGTGCTCTACCACAGGCATACTCTGCTCCACAAACGTCTTGAACCTCTTCTTGATTGACTCCTCATTATCATCGCTCCTCCCACTCGTCTTGCCTCTGTTCAGCAGGCGCTCCTTCATAGTATCCTCTGGACAATCAAAGAACAAGGTGAACTTGCTCGGCACGACCTTCTCCTCGAACGCAGTCGCTTGATCCATTTTCCTCGGGAAGCCATCGATGAGAAACTTCCTGTCCTTCCCCTTGCTCTCCTCGATTGTGTGGTTCATAGCATTCTCAAGTAACTGGATCGTGACCTCCATGGGAACGATCTGGCCTTCTTTGATGTAGCTCTTGATCATGTCTCCGAACTCCGAGCCAGGTCGGTCCTGCTCCTCACGGAGAAGGTCGCCGGCAGAGAGGTGCTTGAAGCCATAGTCCTTGACGATATTGGCACATTGTGTTCCTTTACCTGAGCCTGGGCCGCCGAGGACGAAGATGACGAGGGCCTCATTGTCGCCGACACCCTGGCTGAAGAGAGGTTTCTCGCGCTTTGGGGCTTGCAGGGCTGGGTTGTTGGCTAGGTCTTCTTTTTGAGGGATGGCAGGCATCTTGGTGGATCTTCTTGGATTGTTGATGCGTGTGTGTTATATGACAGATATATGGTATGAGCTTGTCGTCTATCGCCTGGACACAGTCTGGTCGCTAGCTGTGCTCCGCGGCCACGATTCCTTGGGTCCTGGTGCTCTTTCTGGCGGGACCCAGCCTTGTCCTCCGCCTTCTCTTTGCTTGGTGAGGAAGTAGAAGGAGGCGCTGCCTAGGCAGAAGATGGCTACGAGTGGTATCACGGGTAGCTTGTCGCTGTTGCGTGGAGGTGGTGGAGCTCGGTAGGAGGTTGCGGGCGGCTGCTGGGTGCGAGGTGCTTCAAGTTGGCGTGTGATCCTACTGAAGTGGCGAGGATGGATGTGTGACTGCAATCTTGGGCGCACGAGGCGTGATGAACGAGCAGAAGATTGGGAAAGCATGGTCAAAGAATTGATTTTGGGAGATGCAACCGAATGACGGAGCTGTGCTGCAGCCCAGCGTTTCAAGCTGCGTGGCCTGTGCACTGAGCTACACAACTTGCCATGCTATTTCTCTTCCCTCTCCCAACTCTCACACATTGTTTCCAAAGGTCGCAAGACAGTCATGAATTAGTCTGTCCACACGAGAGCACCAAATCGGTACAGGCACCTAAAGACCGCAAAAAGCCAACAGCAGCGATGCTCATCCCGCGTCTGGATACAGTGGTGGAAGCGTCTGGAGTGCCCGCCAGTACTATATGTTGACTTGGATATGAGTTGAAGCTTGGGTGCGGAGAACTTGATATTCGCTAATGGTCGTATGCTATTTGAGCTCGCAAAACCGCATCTCCTTTCGGAACGCCAGTGCATCGCTCAGCGGCCGAGAGGCCGCCAGAGCCTACTCACGGTCGACTGGTCTTCCTGAGATGCTCTCACCGCTTCCAGTCGACGTGCGCCTTCAACCACTCCTTGTACTCATCGCTCGTCCTAGTGACTGCCGCAGGTACCAGCTGGTGGTAACAGAACGCTCGATAGTCCTCCAGTTTCTCAAAATGATCTCGCCAAGCGGCCGTCTCCCTTGAGCCTCTGATGACCTTCCTGATAGCCTCACCGATGGATTTATAAAGCGAGCGACGGTAATTGGACCAGATTTCGCAGTTCCGCTCTAGCTGTCGCTCCCTGGAAAGGCCGGGGCCAGTGTTGTACTGGGCGACCTCTTGATAGGTCCCGTAGAAGAACCAGGCCCAGAGATTGGCATCGTCATACCGATCGTGAATCTGGATCCGAAGGTGCTCGAGGCTCTTCAGGTTTTGGAAGGCACGCAACGCTTGTACCCAGCCGAGGCGATCGATCTGATTCAACGTGATGACTGCCAGAAGTTAGCATGTTGGCATCTCCACGTTAGAGAGTTGGTGTAGACAGCTGGATACCTCCCCGTGGGTTCGTGGGGATGCGGTTCATACGGAGAACTTACCTTCTCTTGGCTCGTCAAACGCAGGCACGATCCCATCCGGAAACTCCAGCACTTTCACAGCTACCTCCAATGAGCTCAACTTCGGCAACATTCTTGCAATCAGCTGGCAAAGCCCAATAAAACTCCCATCCGCCCTATCCTTGCCAATCTTCGCATCTGTCGACCTTCCGTACGCGAAAGTGCAGTGGTTAAGCTGGAGATTCCGGACATGAAGGCGATTCGGCAGCTTCACCGTGGCCATGAAAGATCGAGCGAGCTTGAGAGTGCTGAAAGCGAACACGCTCTGCTCGTAAAGAAACGGGACAGATTCTTTGTAGGCTTGCTTGTTCGCCAAAATCAGACCGGACAGTGATGTGCGCCATTTGATCTCCGTGGTGGCGACGGGCCTACTGTACCCGAGTTGACGACTGCAGTACAGCACCGGGACCTCGTGAGTCGGAGACGGGTTCACTTTCGTGCCCCACGGCGTATCTGTGCGCTTTCTATTCGTCGGGGCGTCCTTTTTTCGGATCACTACTGTCGTGCCTGGAGAGTAGACATACTCGTAAATGCGGTTGCGTAATTCTGCTGGGAGTCGGAACAGACGGCTTCCCGAGACTGTAGAACCTGCCGTAGACCGTTGAGAAGGCTGTCGTACTACCCAGGCACCCCTATTCTTACGGAGATCCGCTTGGGTGACTGTCGCTTTGAAGACGGGCATTTTGGAGAAGTCGGGTTCGTTGTAGGTTCCTTTTGTGAGAAGGTGAAGATGTTTATAGTCAACGGAAGGTCGCAGCGGGCTACTAGCGCGAGTCTAGATTTTACGAGGAAGTGAATGCGGAAGGAACGAGGCATTGCTCGTTACTTTCCTTCCAGGGCAAGAGAAAGCACCATCGCAGTTGCAGAGTGAAGAGAACCAGGTCAGACGATATGAAGTGCATTAGTACCGGTTACGGGCCTACTTACTGCCAAAGCGTCGCTTCTACGAGAGGCAACCGCATTCGCAACCGTCTAGCAACGTAGCACTAACATCGCTCTTATCACCTTCACTTCGATTCACGCATTTCTACTCCATCATATCCACAGGATTCATATTCCTCTGCCTCCGATCCGGCCTATACCCCATCCCCCTTTGCTCGGGCCCCGCAAGCTCCGCCTCCTTCTCCTTAACATACTCCTCCTTCTGCGACCTAATCACCGCCAACACATTCGTCAGACTCGCGCGCCAGGTCTCTAACCTGCTAGCCACCTCTCTCCACTGCTTCTCCCCGAAAGTCCTGTGCGTGCACCTGTGGATCAGGAACTCCTGCCTCTGCTGCGAGAGCTTGCCCTCAACAAGCCCGCGGCGAATGCAGTCGATTACCCACATCTCCGTGTCTCCGGGAGGTATTTGGAGGGTTTTAGCGATGGTGTTGTAGGAGATTGTACGGGAGTCGGAGGCTTGCGCGGCAAGAGTTGTGAGGGTTAGGAGACGCATCTTGCGGTCTAGAATGTCCTCATCCAGCCCATTGTCCGTGATGAATGAGCCGTTTGCTTCCTTGAAGTCCTGCAAGTCTTCAAATGTCTGGTCGCTGTACAGCTCGAGGAGGTCGCTCCAGGTCTCGTCGGTCTTGCGCAGGGCTTGGGTGCTGTCGAGGGAGGTGAGGTCTTGGAAGTCGAAGTGCTTCTCGCTTTGGAGGGCGGATTTCAGGGCTTTGAGGGAGAGATCGCGGGCTTCCGAGGATGAGGGGTCGTTTTGGAGGGTGCGAAGGGCTTTGAGGGAGTAGGTGTAGCTCTCTTCTGGTTCGTTTGCGGCGGAGGCTGCGTCGGCGATTCCGAGGTAGAGTTGTCGTTGCTCTTCGGCATCGAGCTCCCATTCCGAGACCCATTCGTCGAGGTTCTTGAGCTGTGGGCGGAGGGTCTCGTAGTTGCCGCTCTTCTTGATCAGCTCAACGATGGCGATGAGCACGTGGAAGCGCGATTCGTCGTCTGGCTGGATGGTATTGAAGAGTGTGCCTAGTATACCCAGCGCAAGGCCGGTTCCGTTGTGCGGTGATGATGTGATGGGTTGTGTGAGGTATTTGCAGACGTGTGGGAGGAAGATGTCCTGGTCTGGTGCTTGGCCGATCAGGTGTATGAGCAGGTTGTATGCCGCCTGCAGTTCCCTCTCTGGTGCACTGTTGAGTGCCGAACTTGCGGAGACCAACTTCTTAAGCACGGCCTCCTTGTCCGTCTCCTTCTTGTCGCCTTCTGCTTGCTCTGGATCTTGCTCTGCGAGAAGGGGTGCAATATCGGATGCTACTGTGGAACCCTCGCCTTTGAGGTTATCCAGGTACGTCGCGAGTTCTTGTGATAGCTCCTCGAAGCTACCCTCCACAAGGGAGAGCTTGGGAAGTCCTGGCATGGCGAGCGACTGTGATGTATGAAGATGTCTTGGGTTGCCGGTATGTGAGGTAGGCGGGGTGAAGATTCGAGTCTGCCCTTTTGGTGTCGCTGGAGGGTGTGTGGGATGGCCCAGATGGAGTCACCGTTTCTCGGACGCGTCAAAATTTCGAGGCCTTCTCCGATGTTTCGTGCTGGTGACTCGGAGCAGTGTGGATATGGTTTGCAATATATGTGTATATATTGTTGCGTGACTGCCTTCAATTTGCTCGTGGTAGAACTCTTGGCGTAGATCTGTGGAGCGTTTCGAGATCTGCACTAGCACAGCCCTTAGCTTCCGCTTCTCAGCGACCAATTATACCCTGCACTACTCAAACGTCTCCAACGTCTCCTTGCTCTACGATGTCGAGAGCGTAGCCGCACGGTCTGTAAGGATATCCAGCGAACATGCCGCGGACACGTAGAGCGCAACAGAAGGCCGACAACCAAGGCCAGAACCACGACCAGGACCATGACCAGGACCCGGCCACAGAAGGAGAGCATGTCAACGATACGACAGTAGATGGCGACCAGCCCGAAGTCGAAGATGGCATCGAGCACTTCACTATCCCCTTCAACGACAAATCCATCACCTGTGAGCGTCGCGGCAAAGGCGAGCAGCTCTCCCTCATCTTCACCCATGGAGCAGGTGGCGGTATAACCGCCCCGGCAACTAAAGACTTCAGCGACGGTTTCGGAGAAGTCGCACCTATCGTTACTTTCCAAGGGACCATGAACCTGAAGTCGCGGGTCAAGACGTATCACGCAGTCACCGAGCGCGTGGACTTTGACACTGCATTAGGAGGCAGGAGCATGGGCTCGAGAGCTGCTGCTATACTAGCTACCGATGACGATAGTCAGACAAAGGCTTTAGTGCTGGTTAGCTTCCCGTTGATCGGAGCCACGAAAAAGGACTCCCGTGAGCAGATTCTGCTTGATATACCGGAAGGTATTGATGTACTTTTCATTACTGGTACTAAGGACAGCATGTGCGACCTTGATCAGCTTGCCGAGGTGGCGACGAGGATGAAGACGTCGTGCTGGTTCGTGCGAGTGGAGGATGCTAATCATGGTATGGATTGGAAGTGGAAGGACTCTATTGAGGCTATGCGTCGGAAGACAGGTGCTATTGCTGCTGGTTGGTTGGAGGAGCGAGATGTGAAGAAGCGGTACTGCTCGGTTAGCTGGAACGAGGGAGCAAGCGAGTTGGTCTGCTCAAGATGGCAGGAGGGCGAAGAAAAGACCAAAACTGCGCAAAAGGAAGTGGAAGCGGGAACGGAAGAGCCGCCTGCAAAGAAACGGAAACGTGGGAAGAAGACGTGATGAGATGATGCTTAGTGTTCGAATACTCATTTGGGAATTAAGCGCCTGCGCCTAGCTTCTCTACTCTACTCTCTGGTCACCTCGAGATGGTCGTCGACGTCTGCACTAATAAGCAATGCCTATAGGCAGCATCGGCGCTCCTAGGTCAACATCCGCCATATCACCCTCATGCTCATGCTGGTTAGGGCCCATGTAAGGCGTCGCTGGCAATGGCACAGACTGTGGCAGAAGCGGCGCTCCTATGTCCATATTCCCGAAGCCACCCGCGTGCTGTGCTGGACCCAAGTATGGAGTCGCCGGCATCCGGGGCATCCGAGCGCGACTCACCGTATGGCTTGCAGGAAGCGGTACGGTCAAGCCCGAATTGCACCTACGCCCGTTCACCCGCTCGCTAGCCCGTTTGGCGCCGCCAGTTGTGCTGATGTCAGTCTCTGTCGACGGGGAAGTCAGGGTCAAGCGTGGGACGTCTACGCTTGTGCGGTTCGACGCCTCGACATAAGAGTTGACCGTTGCCTCGACATCGGAGTCAAGTGCATTCTTAGCAGCCTGGCGACGGTTCCTTATGCAGCGGAAGATGCAATACACACTCCCTACGAGGGCAATTGCGCCGAATCCCGGCAATGCTAGGCTCAAGATCATCGTTTTTGGGAGTGATGAGGAGATCGAGATGGACGGGCCGGCCGTGGATGTTGTGGAATTGGACATTTCCTGCAGTTCGAATGGTGCTTGTGCTCGGTTTCGGTTGCAGAGATGTCTTTGAGTTGGTGTGGACAGAAGGGGTCATGCTAACACTCATGCTGGTTATATGCTGGCTCTGGAGACATTGCATTGTCACTACAGGGCGACACCTACGGTACAATGCATTTGTCAGTCGTAATGAACAAAGAAGAGTCCTCCATTCACAGCAAGAACCAATGGTCGTTGCTCCGCTACGTCCTGTCCTTTGTCAACACGTGAAGCCGCCAGGGTCGACTGCGTCGCTGTGTAACTCCATACCGCCATGCACGCCTGGCGGGTTGGAGAGTCTTCTGGGAAAGACCTCGGGATTGCTAAGTACGTATGGCCATGTGGATATTCGCAATGGCAAGTAGAAACCAGCAAAAAGATCTTGCACTTTATGTGCAAGTAAACTCCCAACCCTTGGAATCACGACTTGATCATCCTCGGACGCCGCGAACCAGTCAATTTCCCTTTCGGGCCATCAGCTCGTTCCGAGGGATAGCATCCAACCACCAAGACACTGGTTTGTTATCAAGGCTGGTCACTATCACGGCATTGGTGGTTTCTTTGTATCGATCTCGGCAATGCAATTGACTTAATAAGACCGGTCTCTCGGCTGGTGAGCTGATCAGTTGCCAGCTTCGATTGTGTGACGCTAGTTAGTTAATTGAATATATTGGAAAAGCAATCGGAGTCCGAAGTCCAGCCGAAGATTGGAGAAGGAAGCGGGTGAAAGCTGACATGTGAACGTGGCCCAAGCTTTTAAGGTTTCAAGTACAAATACATTGTGGTCTACACATTCTCGACTGCACCGACACACTTACAACTTTGACCCGCAGCCCAACTCAACTATCGCAGCAGATTGGGTCGACGTTACCATCAGCATCTCTCAGCATCTCACATTCTCACATCGCAGCAACATGGACACAACCGCTTCGCCTTCAGGTGGCAGCCACCACCTCCTCACACTGCCGCAGGAGCTTCAGGATATGATCTTCGACTATGCCTACCCCCAAATCCCGGGCTTCAAGATGCTCTCGAAGAACAACTGGGCCGCTGAGGAAAAGCGGAAGAGGTTGCACGGACCGAGCGTGGAAGCGCATATCAAGCCTTCGTTTCCCCAAGAAGGCGTAGTCTCGATGCTGGTGTCAAAGGCCTTCTTCGCCAACGCAGCCAAGAACTACATCAGTAATCAGCGGGTCTGCTTAACCTCTTTCCAGTTTCTCGATGGAAACGCCGCAGCTCGAGGTCTCTGCTTGAACAAAGGCGTCAACCTTGCCTTCCTCACTGAGCTCGAGCTTCGATGGCCTGAAACTGAGGCCGTCAGACTCACCGAGCTGCGCAGCTTACGGGATCTCACAATCGTCATGAA
>JAKLLW010001563.1:0-13716 GCA_022814695.1 Neocatenulostroma microsporum
ATACCATAGGTACCGGCGCCGAGGGTGCGTCCCATGCGGTATTTGCTCTTGCGGTCGTAGCTTTCGGGCTGGCCGTGTAGCTTGTTGAGCATGTTGGTCACTGTGAGCCATGTTTGTTAGCCTATGACCCCTTCGCTCGAAGTCGGGATCTGTACTGTTTGCGACTGGAGGTGTATGTCAGCAAGGGAGGCTGCTGTGCGATTGCTGATGTTGGAAAGGCGGATGCTCTTTGCTTAGGACAATGTGCTGAGGGTACGGAGCGTTTCAAAGGGCTTGTGTATGTGCGGTTGTATCTCGCGGTCGGAGAGACTCACAAGACATGTTGCCTGCTCTTCTCTGGCAGCCTCGAGGCCGCCTTCCCTATGTACCTTCCCTTATCCGGCCTCGTAGCCTGCTGCTCTTTCGCTCTTGCCCACCTGCCAGTGCCGGATGTTGTGCCGAGGGTACGCTGTTGCTGCCGGAGATGTGGGTGTTGGATGACAAGCTCGACTGTCACTTCGCACTGATATGAACTGGTATACTGGACGAAAAGCTGTACAATTTACACGCTGAAGATTATTCCTCGTGCTGCGCCTGCGCGCACGGACTGTTGTGCACATGGCGGGGGGCTGAGCATTGCCGTCGATCAAGGGTCTGGATGTTTCAGGCTCAGTGACTGCCGCATTACGAACCTCTACTCTTCTCTTCTCTTCTTCTTTCAAGAGTAGCTTGAAATAGCTATAAGACTTGAGGTGTTTGCTCTAGCACTCACTTGGCCTCATCCATTCGATAATCCTTGGGGGACAGTTGGTCACGAGATACTATCGTCAAAACATGTGAATATGCCTGAGGCCATTGAATTGACCCCACGTCGGAGCTGGCGAGCTCTAGCTCGGCCGCGTGCCTTCGAGAGTCGAGACATGTGATTGCCTGTGTCTTGCGCAACAAAACACTCATCTTGTCCCACTTCACCGCGACAACCTGAGTCTCTCCTATATAACCTCGACAACCCCATCAGAAGAGTCTCCCAATCGAATCATCATCACCTCCTATTGACCAACGCGAATACCGACATCATCGGAAGCGGAAATCGAGAAGACAGAACATATTAATACGGAAACACACTTGACCTTGAGCTGCCGCACTCGAAACAAGACGATAGGATCGACCACAATACCAAGCAACGACATCAACAACGTCAACTCAAAATTTGGAACGACAGAGGAGAACCACCACACAGAGCGCAAGCATGGCGGGCATGAGCGGCAAGAGGCTGCAGAAGGAGTTGGCAAAGGTGCGTTGGAAACCTCGTACACCCGTGCATGGAGCGCGATAAAGCCTGGCTTATGTACGTTGCTAACCCTCGACCTCAGATCAACGGCGTCCTCCCCCCAGGCATCTCCCTAGTCTCCGCCGACAACCTCCGAGAATGGCAGATGGACATGACAATCCCCGACAACCCCATTTACCCACCCTCCGAAAACTACCGCCTGCGATTCCAGTTCTCCCAAAACTACCCGATAGAAGCGCCGGAAGTTGTCTTCCTCTCACTATCAACCCCCGAGCGCAAGATCCCTCTACACCCTCACATCTACAGCAACGGCATCATATGTCTGGATCTGCTGGACTCGCAGGGATGGAGTCCGGTGCATAATGTGGAGAGCATATGCATTAGCATTCAGTCTATGCTGGCTAGTAACACGAAGGCTGAGCGGCCGCCGGGGGATGCAGAGTTTGTGAGGTCGAATCGGAGTCGGCCGAGGGATATCAATTTCTTATATCATGATCCTAGCGTATGAGAGCAGCGCGCAAGGAGAGCGAACAGGCAAGATCTCTTCACCCTACCTACATGCCTGAGCATAAGGATGGAAGGCCTTTTGGGCGTCAAGCGGAGCGCACGAGAACCGGCCGCTATCGTCATGGCTGCTGGCACTTTGAGGCGTTTGGGAGTCTGTGGCATCATTGGAGCCGGCATCCCGAGGAGTTTCCAGGTGAGGGGACACCCGATGAGATACTATGAATGTGAGCACCGAGTCCAGCAGCGAGCCTATGCGACTCATTCGTATCACACTCTGAACGCTACATTGCAGCGTCGTCCATCACATCTAGCTTCTTCATTGCTGCTCCTGCTGATTTTGCGGGTTCTGTCGATATCAGTACTCGGGACAGCGACTGCCGGCTAATGGCGATATCGCTGCGGAGAAGCTTGATGAACGTCACCTCCAGCTTCCAGCATCTTTGTTGACTTCACTGTGTACCTCATTATCAGCAGTTCTATACAGCAACTTTAGGAATATACTCTAGGAACAAATCATTATGCAGCTCATTAAAGCTTCCCACAAGCCGAATACGGCCTCGCGGCAGCCGACCGAGACATTCAGCGGCACCGTGCACATGGCAAGGCTCCGGGCCAAACACGGACTTCAATACCGGAGCTGACCATTGATAGGACCCGATTTTCAGCGCGGAAGACAGCATGGGCAACAACGTCTGCTTCACCCCAGGCGCTCGCACGTTCTGGCACCACCACGAGCGCGGCCAAATCTTGACTGTCACAATGGGCTACGGTCTGGTGTGCTCAGAGGGTCAAGCTCCGAGACGACTGCAGGTTGGCGACATGGTGCATGTTCCGCCAGGGGAGAAGCATTGGCATGGCGGGACTAGTGAGACGTGTATGGCGCATACTGCTATTTCTTTGGGCAGTGAGTATTCATTCAGCTTGGGGAATTGGAGGCGGAAGGCTGACGATGAGACGCAGAGACGACGTGGTTGCAGGAGGTGTCGCAGCAGGAGTATGAGCAGGCGCATGAGTCCGCCAAGTAGACGGGCAACAGCTCCTGATGACAGCCGACGATACCTCAAGTTTTGATCAAAATCTTGACATGCTTGTCCCGCTCCTTGATCAAAGCACCGAATCCCTTCTCGACAGCGTCCTTCAACGGTATCCGACCAGTGATCATTCGTTCCGGACGATCGATGCGACCATCTGCAATCGCGTCGATGGTCTCCTGGAAGTCCACACGGGTGTAAACATTGCTGCCCACGTACGAGAGGCTTCGCCTGTTCATGACGTTCGGGTTGAACGTGACGTCCTTCTCATAGATGCCGATGGCAACGATCGTGCCTTTGCCACGCACGCCGTACAGGGCAGTATCGAACGATGCTTGGACGCCAGCGCACTCAAGAGCAACGTGGCAGCCTAAGCCATCGGTAAGGCGTTTGCTTTCTTCGACGACGTCCACTGTGAGTGGATTGAGGACATGTGTCGCGCCGGCGTCTTTGGCCTGCTTGGATCGAAGCTCTGATATTTCAGACACGACGATCGTCTTCATGCCATGAGCTCGAAGGCAGAGAATCACCGCGATGCCGATGGGTCCAGCACCGAGTACGAGAGCGCTATCGCCTGCCTGTAGATTTGGAAAGCCCAATTTGACGCCATGCCATGCGACTGCGAGCGGTTCGACTAGAGCTGCGACTTCCAACGACATGCTGTCAGGTATGGCATACACGTCTCTGGCATCGATACAGATATACTCTGCCATGCCGCCACCGTATCCTGAATAGCCCAGGAAGCCCCAGTTCGGGCACATGCCTGAGACATCTCGTTGACACCAGTAGCATGATCGATCACCGAGGATCGGAAAGATGGCACACTTCTGGCCGGGCTTCAATGTAGAGCTGTCGAGATCGGGACCAAGCTGAACGATCGTCCCTGCAAACTCATGGCCCAATACTGTAGGCACGGTTTCGCCCGTGAGGACATGTGGCTTGGTCGGTGCGTTCTTTGGGCCTACCAGATACTCGTGAAGGTCTAGAGCGTCGTGAGTACGTCTCTGATGTGATCAACCGTGATGCCATCATACCTGACCCGCATATCCCACACCATTCGTTCTTGATCTTGACCCATCCGGGACGAAGCTCAGGCTCCGGGATCTCGTCGACGCGGGTGTCTCTATTGCCGTGGTATCGAAGGGCCCGCATTATTCTTCAAGACTGCGTTGGTTCATGTTCACGCCGCGATGTTGCGATGTCTGTTTTAGATCACTCTTGACGATCCGATTCCGATGGAGGCCATGACCGAGGTCGCTGGCGGATGGTGAGGGGCTGCGAATCTCGTACGCATCTTGAACCCTAAGGGCATGATAGGTTTCTTCGTTTCAGTCTGATCCATAATTCACAGGTCTGCACAGTCTGCAGGCGGAGTGGCAGCCGCCTGCGACGCTGATGAGGGCATTGGAAACTGTCAGCTTCGAGGGCTCCTATTTGAGCCGGGCGAACTTCGGCGATACTCGAGAAGCGGAAACATTCCGCCGGCCCAGCCTGATTCTCTCATCACTGGACAGTGATCAACGCTTCGACGGCAACAAACCTTCCTGTGCTCCCAGAGAGACATATAGTCTTCGTTCTCGTGAGACTAACGCAGAAGCGCATGAGTCTATCTTCAGACTTCTTCCATACATCTCGACATGCCGGGGCCCGACGGAAATATCGGAGGAGAGCTGCGCGCGGGCGGTTGTCTCAACCCATCGTCACAATTGTGACAATTGTCACAATCCGATAGTCACAATAGTCACAATTGTAACAATTGTCACAACCCATAGTCACAATTGTCACAATTGTCACAATCCGATAGTCACAATAGTCACAATTGTAACAATTGTCACAACCCATAGCCACAATAGTCACAATTGTCACAATTGTCACAATCAATAGTCACAGTAGTCACAATTGTGACAATCCATAGTCAGAAATTGTCACAATAGTCAAAATAGTCACAATTGTCACAATCCATAGTCACAATTGTCACAATCCATGCGGGAATAGGGACGACGGGCTTTGCAGTTCTGCCCATATAGCTTATAGAAGTCTAGACGTTAATAAGGAATTCTAGCAAGAACAGCGTTGGCAAAGCAACAACCGCTAGGTGAAGGGCCGTTGCGCTCCTCTCGCCGAGGTTCCTAGATCTCCTCCCATTTGCACTGTACAGTCTGATTGAGACACCCCGCTCGGTGCTAACAGGCCTAGCCACCTACCTAGAAGGCGATGCAACGCTTGAGACGAGAGAAGGCACTATGCACCTGGTCGCCGCAGCCGACGAGTCAATCGTGTAGCAGCAGAGCATAAAGGACGTTCTCGAGCATCACATTTAGTACTGCCTTGACCATTTAGACTAGCTTAGCTACTTCCTATTCGGCTTCCTTGTAGTTCATGACGCGGATTGGGATGCGGCAGGGGTGTTCCTAGTATATACAGACTTCGAGGAGCCGTTCAAGGTTACTAGCTTTCGTCTAAGAACTGCGGATGTGCAGGAATGCTGTGCTACTATTAAGGAGGATGATGCCGGAGCTGACGAGCAGCAGGAGAAGAAGTATGGGATGGAATGATCATACTGTACCCACCGCAGCCTTCGCTCTTAGAACTCTTGATGCCTCACGGACATTTTTACTCGGAGCAAAAGTCTGAGCCGAATACTAGCGTGTCCTCATAATTGACCAATCGACGTCCAGCACTGTGCTCGCGAGACTCCACGTCGAATGTCTTCCTCGAACACTAGCGTGTTCTTTGCATCAACCAACGGGACTCCAGCGCTGCGTTTGCAAACTTTTACTCCACGCGAAATTCTCAAGCCGAACACTAGCGCGTCGTCGCTTTGAGCCAATAGACGCCCAGCTCGCGTCTGCAGACTTTCGCGTGTTCGGATCTCCCAGCCGGACGCTAGCGCGCTCTCACTTTTCGATCAATCGGCGCACCTTCCTTCACCTACCTCCCACCCGCGTCGCTTCTGCGACTCTACAACCCCTCGAAGCACACTGCGACACACAGTGTAGAACCGAGAGGGCGACGAATGCGGATATCTTTCATAGCTTCAGCATGGTCACACGTGGATATGTCATGAACAGCTGAACAACTGCTCGAGCGATCACTCGCCGCCCTTGGTCGGGCTGTTTGCGAACCAGGGGGTTTGCGCCAGGGCGACCCTATCTGAACAATGACCTCTCGGCGGATGCCACATCAGCTGCTACTGCGTGTACGAATGTCCTGGCTGCCTGTTTATAGGCCGCCCTCGACCCTCTCGGGATTCGTAACAGTAAATGCGCGCACCGGGCGGCCTCACTGATATGCTAGCGTTGAAGGCAAACAGTTCGCAATCCAAGACTGCCATACAAGTATTGGTCGCCCTCTCGATGCTTAGTGGCAAGGCAATCGATATTTGCTGCATGCAGTCCACTGTCGCCCTGACACACCGACGTCTCTCGCCTTCAACTCTATAAAGACAATTGCATTAGCGCCAGGTAACGCCAACTATACGCCAGGGCGAACGGCATTGCAGTAGTTCAAGGCGACCACTCGAGGGGACAGCCAGGGCGACTGGAAGCTCTCTCATGGCGGCACCCATGACGCTGCGTCCGACACGGTCTGCGAAGACCATGGTGAAGCCGCATGATGCTTGCGTGCTCGGCCTACGGGAAATATCCGTCTCTCTCGCGACCTCTTGCAGACAGCCTTACAGAACTAAGCTGCAAAGGGTTTGGTGCCAACTTGCCAGCCTTTGCTGTCATTCGCCAGTGCCTGTTCACCGGTCGCCTGGAGGGCCGTTGACAGCCAGTGCGCAATGTAGCTGGAGATGGTCATTCTCATACACCCCCTTCTTGCCTATTGGCCGGGTCGTCTGTTACTCTGGACTTGATAGTAGCCGATGTGCAAAGAGGACGCCCTTATCGGGCGACAAGATCGAGCTCAAAGCGGTTGGTTCTGCTCTCCCTGCCTTTGCGCCCATTCGCCGGTCCCTGTTCACCGGCAGATGCAGGGGCAGCACTACGCTTGGTGTCCGCGCGACATGCATGCTCTGGGGCCTACTGGGACTATGCGGCTCTGCGGCTCTGCGAAGGCACACATAACATGGTGCAGAGCCCCTTCTTCGAGCTTTATCTTTTGCGAGATGCGGCTCCGCTCACTAAAACACACCTCACAGAAGACGTCCTTTCTGTGCAAGACCGAAGGTCCTCTCGATGTCCTTTCGCCACTGGACCTCATTGAGCTGCGTCTCTGTCAGCACACTCCTGGGATCGCCGAGCCTCTTTTCCTGGCTACGGACTGTTGACTAAGACAGACGGAACGTCGAGAGCGTCTTCAGGATGGTCTACAACCTTACTCTGGATCCGGAAACACAATCACTCATGCCATTGCCTGACCAGCTTAGACGCCCGAACAAGCGGACTCAGTAAACTACATCAACCGCGACTTGAAGGGCTAGCTTGCCAACGGAGCTCTCAATGGGTACCCAACAACGATGCTGCAAAGGCTAGCTTCTCCGAACCGCTCCAGCAACCCGCGAATTTGTGATCTGGACACCAAGCGGTGCATGACTGCAAGAGAGAGAACGAGACCTGCCCTCTACTGAGTCCCAAGTCTATATCCGGCTGACGTCGCAGTAAACGAGTTGCACCTACGGTCTTAACCGTGGCCGCCATAGCGATCGGGCCGAACATCTCCCAGGACTGCGTTGTTGCGGAGTGGGACTGACAACAACTCGACAATTTGCTCGACCCCCTTGCCAGAAATTCGGGATGGCTTTGTCGAGCGGAAGCCAAATTCGTTGGCATCATTCGACAAGACCACTTTCCGCTGTGCTACCTCTTCATCGAGCGCATACAACGCGACCGCTGGAAATGCGACCTTGCTGGGACTGAACAGCTCTACAGACTCGAAATCACTGGTCGCCCGTCCGTGCTGGAGAACCGGACAGTCTCTAAGGGTCTCTTGACATCCATAGTAAGTAGCCCCAGGAGGTCTTTGCGGCCAGCTTTGCAGAGAGCTCCCGGCCCTGCATCCTGAAGCAACGTAACGCTACCGACTGCGCTTTTCTATGAGCGACCACAACACGCTACGGCCAAGCGCAAGAGTTACCGCAGAGCACGAGCCGTGGTCTTGACAATACACATCAGGCTGATAGGTGCTCAACGTTTGCCAAGAGAACGCAGGGCCCTCATCCGGCAGGCCAGCGACGACGTTGAGCCTGCAGATGCTTGACATTGCGCGGCTCCCGTATTCGAGCTGTTTGCCTTGATTTCCTTGGCATGGCCCGCATACGAGCTGTTTGCCTCGTTTCCTTCGGCCTGGTCCGCATACTGGGCCACCCTCACATGACCTGCAGGGTCCTTTGACCGCCCCTGCCAGGGCGACTGCACAGGCGAAGCATGTCTGCAGTGAGCACGGAGCCACCTGCCTTAGTGCAATTGCCTTCGTGGGCGGCCTCCGTTAGACCTTTGTCCGACAGGGTGCCCTCTGAGGGTGGATGTCGGCCTCAGGCATCTCCGCGTCAACCAGGAACAAGTTCGACACTCATCACGTCCTAGTATGACTTCGCGGCTCGGCGGGACCCCTTCTTGCCTACTCGCGGCCCTCTGCAGGGCGACTAGAACTTCGGATATGATCCATGTCTTCCACATTGCTGGCTCGTGGTTAGTCCTTTAGGCCTCATCCATGGGGTTCCCACTGCACCGTACTGTCCTATAAGTCCGAGGGGAGACCTTCATGACTTGTCACTGAATGCGCATACCGTCTCAACCTGCCACTACCACTGCCGACCAACCTCATGGCACCGCAGACTTGTTCTATGTTCGGAGGGCCAGAAGAGAACAGGTTGTGCTATCTGTTTGAGCAAGAGTCCTTCAATTCTTCCGATAGCAGCGAGCACGAATACTATCGCACGGACCGATCACTGAACGTCGGGGACGACAACGCTACTCGGGCCTACGCCAGACAGCACATCGGCCATACGACGAATGATGTCGCCCACTGCAGTGACTTGCAAGTGCCACGCTATCAACATGTGTTGCCGATGCAATCTCATGCAGGACCGCAAGATGCCGGAGACTCTTGGGCGCTTGTTGGTATCGAAGACCCAATGTATGGACTGGAGTTGGAGCTCGACGCCCAGCTGGAGCACAGCACTTCGCAACCGGAAGATGCCGCAACCCAGGGTAAGTGGCCGCGCCGTTAGTTCCCTTTTCCCTCTCTATTCTTTGATAATTCACACAGTGGCGCACGTTGCTGACTGGTCTCAGGACTGTGGCTATTAGATCAAGGTCATGACCACAACCCTGCACTCGGTCCCGGTGATGGCTACAATGTTATCGCGGCGTACGATCTTCTCGCAAGTGCAGATTGGCCAAATATCCACGTCCAGCCGTGGTCTGAGATTGGCCTGACATCGGACACGGTCTTCGCATCATTGGGTGTGGCACCACCGGTCTCGCTCAAAGCTATTACGAACTTCGATACAGCCTCACTCGCAGAACACCTGGCAACGCATACTCCAATACAACCTGCCTCTCCGGGAGATCCAGGGACGTCGCCAATGTCCACCCAATCTGATCCTACGCCCTTGCGCGTCAATCGCTCCTTGTCGCCAACGCCGGGCATTCTCCGCGCAACAGCGAACATGCGGGCCGGTGCTCGACGAGCGCGACAACAGCACTTCGCCTGCCAGATAAACAATTGCGAGAAGATATTCCGTCGACGATACGAGTACGATCGCCACCAGAACGTCGTTCATTGCTTAGCGAAGCAGCACTGGCACTGCGATGCCGAAGCTTGCGCCTACGGATACCCCCGTCTTGACAAGGTGAACGAGCACTGCCGGGTCATGCACCAGCACGAACGCGGTACGGAATTCATTCGCACGATTCCCACTGGGGTAGCATGTGGGGTGGCGAAGTGTGACTGGGATCTGCGAAAGCGGCGTTTGAGGGCATAAGAGCATGCGTCGAGGCGCAGTGTATACACGGTAGTATGGTTTAGCGATCATGAGTACGATGGTTGGCCACGGAGAGCCGGAGCTGGAGTCGTGGAGTCGTGGAGTTGTGTCGCATGGCGTCTGAAAATGGATGAAGTGTATAGGCAAAAGCACGCTCGCTCGATCGTATTGAGCATCATCCAGTCTGCATTGATCTCTGGGGAAATGGTATAACAGTAGTCACTAGAGGTTTGCGATTATGCTCTCGACAACGCGGTAGCAGCATCTCGCATCGTAGGCGAGGCAACTGCCAGCCTCGGAGTGAAGTTTCCGGAATAGACTGTGGGCGATCCAATGGCGGTACGTTGCAAACATGCTGAGCATGCGAAAAGGCAGGGTGCAGCATCCCGTCACATGCACCTCCCAAGACTTCCAGAACAGAATGGAATGTTGCATTATTTGGGACAGCGGACGAGGCTTGGTGACATTGAACATGGCCGCCCTCTCCTGAAGTCGAATCTGCTGCTGTATCGTCCTCTAAATGGTTACAGGTATCCAAATCATGAGAGACAACATCTTCATATCTCTGAAGGGAGAAAGCGCTATCTGTCTGTTGCGAGGCTTTCCCGTAGACTCGCGATAGCCCTGTGCGTTGGGGATTGTGAGCGGCAGCGTTCAATGTCATCGAACCTCGGGATACTTGGTTTATTAGTTTCGGTGCCGATGCACTAGGGAGGTACCTTGTGATTGAGACTAAGTCAATTGAGAAGAGAGAGCCAAAGCTGCCTTGACGAGAGGTTCTTGGCCGTGAAGCTGCCAGACGATGTTCTACGTTCTGCCTATGATGAGCCTCTACGCCCAATCACCAGGCTGACTACCAGCTTCCGGCTCTCACAGCATGCAGCTCATCTACTCATACAATAGCATCAGACCCATCCCTTCCAGACGCCGGAAGCAAGCCGGAAAGGAGAAGCTCTACAAGCTCAACTCCTCCAAATACTTCCTCGCAGCCTCAACAGCCTCATCAACCTTCTCCGGCTGCGTGCCCTGACCCAAGCTCGTCGCACCCTTCCCACCAGCCTTACCTCCAACAAGCCCGGCGATGGAGTTCGCCCACTTGCTCGCGTCGGCGCCCTTCTTCTGCGCGTCCTCAGAAACAACACAACCGTGCACGACCTTGCCATCCTCAGCCTTGCCAAGCAGGTAGACCGTCTTATCCTTCTGCTTCTTCTCAATGGTCTTGATTGCCTCCTGCACAGCCTTGGAGCCAGCAGACACCGGCACGCTAAGCACGAGTGTCTTGTTCTCCTTGTTCTGGTCGAAGTGCTCGTTCACCGCATCCATGACTTTCTTGTTCTCCGCCTTCTGCACCGCCTTCTGCTGATCGAGGTTCTCCTTGACAACTTTGGCGACGCGGTCACGGAGCTTGGTCTTGGCGACTGCGGCGATCGTGGCCTTGCCCAACTCGGTGTTATACTCTTTGGTCTTCGCCTCCTTGTCAGCGCCGTATGGTAACTTCTCCAACCGCGAGACCCTCTCGTCCCACTCCGCAGCTTCGCGTTGAGCCTCGTGCGCGGTGGCACCGGTGACAGCGACAATACGCCGGATACCCTTAGCAATACCATTCTCCTCCAGCACCACCAAGTCTTTGATCTCGGTCGTGTTCTTGACGTGCGTGCCACCGCAGAACTCAATCGAGACACTGCGCCAGTCAGAGCGCTTAGGGTCTTCCAAAAGCTCCTCAACGGGTACGCCAATGCTCACCACACGCACTGGATCCGGATACGTCTCGCCGAAGACGGCACGCACACCCTCGATGTTCTTCGCGGTCGCAAGTGAGACATCTTGAGCATACACCTCGCTGTTCTGCCGTATGTAGCTCGTACTCAACTCCTCGATCTTCGTGAGCTCCTCATCCGTACAGCCAGTCTTGTGACTGAAGTCGAACCGTAGCTTCTCCGGCGCCACAAGCGAGCCGCGCTGGTTAATCTCATCACCAAGCACGTCTCGTAGGGCGAAGTTAAGGATGTGTGTGCCGGTGTGATTGTTCCGTATCGGTTGCCGCCTCAATTCGTCATACTCGCACAGCACCTCGTCCCCGACTTTGAAGGCGCCGTATTGCATAGAGCCCGTGTGCAAGACGTAGCCCCCATATACCTGCACGTTCGCAACGTTGATCTGCGCCTCACCGTCGATCACGATCTTGCCTGTATCATACTCCTGCCCACCCTGCTCAGCGTAGAAGTTCGTGCGATCCAGTATCAGGCCGATCTGCTCGCCCTCTGCAATGCCCTCAGTCGACTTTACGAAGTCCTTGCCCACATAGATCGCCTTGATGACGCCGCGAATGTCTTCTCTCTGGAACTTCGGAGAATCGTCCGTCTTCGGCACATCAGGCATCTTCTCCAGCTCATTAATGCCATGCACATCCAGCTTAAGCAGGTCCGCAGCAGCCTTCTTCTCCCCCTTCGAGGCCTCCCTCGCCTTCTCCTGAGCCTCAGCGACAGCCTTGTCATCGATCTCCAGCCCCCTCTCCTCAGCCATCAAACGCGTGAGATCGACAGGAAAGCCGTAGGTATCGTACAACCGCCACACATCCGCACCGGCCAACTCCTTCGAGCCCTTGACTTTGCACTTCTGCGCGAACTTCTCGAACTCGTTCTCACCGCGGTCCAGCGTCTTGGCGAAGCTGATCTCCTCTTCGTTGAGGATATCCATGACGTCTTGCTGCTTAGCCTTGATCTCGGGGAACATGCCACCCATCTGCTCAACAAGCGTTGGGATGATCTTGGAGAAGAAGCCACCGATCTCGACGTTCAAGTACTTCCTTGCGTAGCGGGATCCTCGGCGCAGCACACGGCGCACAACGTAGCCTCTACCAACACTGTCGGGCGAGGCGCCATCGGAGATAGCAAATGTGAGCGTGCGGACGTGGTCCGCGATGACACGGTAGGCAGTATCAATGCCATCCGCATCCTCATCGCCGAACTTGCCACGATACTCCCTCGCGCCAGTGATCTCTTGGATGCGCTTGAACAGAGGAGTGAAGACATCGGTATCGTAGTTGGACATCTTGTTCTGTAGTACACTCACCAACCGCTCGTACCCCAAGCCAGTGTCGATATGCTTGTTAGGCAATGATCTCAGCGACTTGTCAGGCTCACGGTTGTACTGGATGAAGACGTTGTTCCAGATCTCGAGCACGTTTGGGTCGTCCTGATTGACCAGATGCGAGGCGTTCCTGCCGCCTATCCGGTCGTAGTGGACTTCTGAGCAAGGTCCACAAGGCCCTTGATCACCCATCTCCCAGAAGTTGTCCTTCATGTTGCCGGGTAAGATGTGATCCTCAGCAACACCGACGTCAAGCCAGAACTTCTTCGCCTCCAAGTCCGGCTCCAGACCAGCATCAGCCTTGCCCTCGAAGTAGGTGACGTACAACCGATTGGGCTCCAAGCCGAACGTCTTAGTCAGCAGCTCCCAGGAGTAGATGATCGCTTCTTGCTTGAAGTAGTCGCCGAAAGACCAGTTGCCCAGCATCTCGAAGAATGTGTGGTGGTAGCTGTCTTTGCCAACATCGTCGAGATCGTTGTGCTTGCCACCAGCACGAATGCACTTCTGCGAGTTGACAGCACGCTTGAGTTTGGCGAAGTCGGAGTCCGGGTCGACCGTGCCTTGGAAAATGGACTTATACTGGTTCATGCCCGCATTGGTGAAGAGAAGGGTCGGATCCGAGAGCGGAACGACCGAGGAGGAGGGGACGAACTCATGGCCTCTCTCCTTGAAGTAGCTGTGGCGCGTTTGTCAGTCTTGGCGCAGAATTGCGGTAGGCACGAAGGGCCATTGAAGAAGCTCGTAAGCCCACAACTCTACACTATACGCTGGAGGTACTTCGGATGCTTTCGTCTTTGGAGGCAAGGATACTGGTGTGACTTACTCAATGAAGGCGGACCGCACCTTGAGGGCCTGAACAAATCAATTAGCAAACGCACCACAACGTC
>JAKLLW010001564.1:0-13696 GCA_022814695.1 Neocatenulostroma microsporum
GTGAAGCCAATGGCAATCATCATCACCGCCACAATGAGGCATACCGAAAGGTAATGGCTCCTCGTCTTCTGGCTCGGGAGGACCACGTATGACACGAGCATAAAGGTCATCAGTATGAGACCGACGACGTTGAGCCATTCCGCTACTCGGGCATATGTGTTGAAGCTATCGGCGTATGACCACTCTGTCGCTGGGCATGGAAGGCAGCATGTTGGATCCCCTGGTAGTCCTTCTATGGGTGCGCAGAACCGGCCGGCAGTGACTGCAGACGTCAGCCTTTGAGGATGCATGAGACAGAGAGAGTCGAAGGACGTACATCCACCGTCCAAAGGAAAGCGAGACGCATCGTAGAAAGGTGCGATGCAGTTTCCTCGTAATAATGTGAGGTTGGCCATTATGTGTATGAGTTATCTTAAAGCTCTGACCTCAGAACTCGGCGCGGCTCCCGTGCTGCGATTCCAGGCCTTGGATATGCCTTCCGTCTCCAGAACGGAAGGATGAGAGCTTGCGTTATACCTCTAGCCTGGGCGTAGATGACAGATGAAGCATCTGCTGAGCGCCTGTGCAGATAAGTCGGCTCCAGGCACTCTTATGTGAGGTTCGTAACGGGAAGTTGCGTACTTGGAGTCACGGAGGCGCTCGCGGTGGATGGGCGCACAAGGGCAGTATGTTGCAAGTAAGTACAGAACAAACCAAACGCCAAAAGGAATGGAAGACAGAAACGGAGGATTCCAAAGCGAGAAGTCAGCTCGTGGAGGATGGGCAGGGTAGGTACATGAGGAGGAAGAGACGGCAGCACCATCGAAAGCCTTCAAGATCCAGTCCCGTCTACGCCGCACACGCGACATAGCTCTGTTGGACCTACCAGAGGCCGCTTACTCGGGTTAGCCCCCAAGTATCTCATCGGAGGCCCAGGGAGACGGAGACGGTTACGGACAGTTTCGACCAGTCGCCCGGCGCAGAAGACGCGATCCTGGACACACCTCGCCGAGGTGCTGTACGAAGCGGGGACACATAAGCTCGATGTTGGCTGATTTGGTCGCGGGAGTGGAAGGCGTCGCTAGAGTCTCTCCACAAAGACGAGGAGTAACGTTAGCAGCGGGAGCATGCAGCCGTAAGCGTGGAAACCAGACTGCCTGTTCCTGGCCAGTGAAAACGTCCCGAGCGTGTAGCGCCAGGTCGGACCTGCATGTATCCCTGCAGCTGCGTGCACAGCTCCATGCGAGGCACGCCGTCGTGATTCGTTCGATGGCCCAAGGTGTGACTGCGCCAGTCGTACACTTTCGGGACTTTGATGTTGGACCAACAGGCCCGCCGACCGCCGCATTTGACTCTGAGGATGTCTCTCCCTATGATGACAGGCTGCCGCGCAGGAACTTCACCATCACGACTGTGGCGTGAAGTCGCGGTAGAGTAGACGTGATCAGCGCAGCAAATCTCCTCCGCTGAGAGCTCGGGCAGAAGATCGCGTGAAACTTCTTGCTGTGCCACTTTGCGGAGATCAGCCATATGGAGTACAACCACCGGGCTTATGCCAGTGGTTGGTGGTCCCAGCGTACAGCATACAATAGGGCATGCCGTGGCTTCCTAAAAGATCAAACACTGCGAATGGTAGTACAAAGGCTGGCACGGCGCGCAAGCTGAGATGCTTCGTCAGCCCGCCTTCCGATACACCTTGGAGACCAGATGGAAGCTCGATCAGAGAGAACAACTCTCCTGCCAGCTCGTTCATCCATGCCACCACGCCGTTACGACTTGCAGGTGGCGTCTATCAACTTTAAGCTCCAACGTTTGTTTCGGCTCTAGTAGCCTGGCGGGCCTAGCGCTCATTTCATGCCAACCAATCCTATTGCAAGATAGATGATTTTCGCTATCATTCGCAGAATTCTGCCCTTCTACAATACGTAACTCATCAAAGGGAGATGCCCGTCTAGGCATGCTTCGCCTCAATGCAGCACGAAGAGCTCAACAACCACGGAGGAGATTACATGGCTTACCTTGCCAATGTTATCCGCGCGGTTCTACGGAGCCAAACCGAAGCTCGGCACTTGAAGGACTCAAAAGGAAGACGCGACACCGAATCAACGAGCAAGGCGTCTACTTCAACGCCCTTCACGCCTCTGATGAGAGCTCTGCTTCTAAGACGATCTCGACTGGTCTCGGTAGCTGAGCGAAAGCTTGACTCCTCATCGAACTGTCGAGGAGAGGCACAGCGACGGACGCCGCAAGGGGTTGAAGCGGCAAGACCGTCGACTGACATCCGCATGGCCAGCCCGGGATGCCGATCTGACAATCATCAGTGTTCAATTACACTCGAAACACCTCGGCGTGGGCGACTTCGCGGCGTGGACGATGTTCGCCATACTTCGGTGCTTCCAACTCGTCTTCGCTGCATCAACCTGCATATTCGCCTGCTATCTCCACATCGGAAGGCGAAGATCCCAACACGTGCCTGCAGGCATCGACCAGGCCCCCAGGCACACAAGGCTGCTTCCTGGCTGTACCGCATATGGATTGTTCTCCGTGATGCAGATGTCACCTTCCCACTTTGCCTGTGGGAACGGCAGATGCTGCTGCTCGGGATTTCGACGGACGTTCACCAGCTACCTGGAAGCAGCGCTTGCTCACTCTCTGCAAGGGTTGGGACGTGTTGCTAGCTTCTCACCAGGCAGCCTCGTACGCAGTGTGTGAACTATACCGGGCTTCTCACAGCATAAGGGAGATGCTCCGTTCGGCGAGAGACTTCACCTCGGGATTAATGGACTGCCTTCATGTACTGTGTCGTACTGCGTGAACCTACCTAGAGAACTCGAGGTCTTGAGGAGGTAGGTCACCACGATCCAGATTCTCGAAGGCTCATGCTTCCCCATTACGAGTGATCTGGCCGCGCCTGCGCCTGCGTTGCTGCGTGGATTGACAGTGTCTTTTTCTAGTTCTTTCCCTGAATCCCGCTGTCTAGCTACAACCCCAAGTCGGATAAAGGCCGAAGCACTCATCTACTTGATTGACGTAAGCCCGACTTTGCAGATCGCAAGGGGCTAGTCAGAATCGCTCTCGCTGTGAGCATGGCTCTTGACACCCATGAAGTACTGCTGAACCTACTTATGAATATCATTCATCGATTCAACTGAAGCTCGCCAGGCCTCGATGTTCAAGGCCGAGTCATCCTCGGTCTCATCCCAGGTATATGCAGCTCACACTCTCACAACGAGAAAGAGCCCTGCAGCTTAACATCCAACACACTCGCCCCAACCATAACCTGATACGTCCCCTTCGGCTGCACCCACTGCTGAGAAGTGACATCCCACTGACTGATATCCTTCTTCCTCAAGTTGAAGGTAACTGGCTTGCTGTTACCTGGCGCAAGAGGCGTCTTAGCGAAGCCTCGCAGTACTTTCGTGCTCGCACCAGGCATCTGGAGGTAGAGTTGGGACACCTCTGCGGAGGAGACATCGCCGGTGTTGGCTACGCGTATTGAGACTGTACCGACTGTGTCGAACAGTGAGGCTGTGGTGTTGAGAGCCATGTCGATGCTGAGGTCGGCGTATGCGAAAGAGGTGTAGGTCAGACCGTAACCGAACTCGTAGCGAGGAGTCACGTTGCGTGCCAAGAAGCTGCGGTAATCGATATTAACACCCTCCGTGAAATCGCAGTTTGGATGCGTCTCGTTAACCCCTCCAACACAAGGAGCAAGCAGCGATCCATAGTCACTCTCGCTCTTAGCAACCGTATACGGTAGCCTGCCGCTGGGCGAAACATCCCCATACACCAACGACACAAGCGCTCGTCCGGAGTCCTGGCCCGGCAGATGTGCGAACATGACCGCCGTGACGTTCGGGTGCTCGATCCAAGCATCGACCAGCCTGATACCGGCGTTGTGTATGAAGACCATGGTATCAGCGCACTTGTTCGCAACGTCCGTAACCAGAGCGTCGCTCCCAACATCGGTGAGACCTGCGCGGTCCCAGCCCTCGCTTGAGTACTCGTTCAGGAAGACCAGGCATGCATCGCTCTCAGCCTCCACGAAGGGAGTGGTGTCCCGGAAGTTCCAGAAGAGCTGCGTACCGTCTTCAATGGCGCGGGCGTTTATGGCATCCCATGGCTAACAAGGCGGGTAATCAGTACAAAGACCCCCTCGGTACTCTGTGGGCAGGACTTACAGAACTAATATAAGGCGGCGTATTAGCCCCAGACCCTCCTCCAGTGACCAGCGTACCCGGAACCCCGTGCGGCTTGTAAGTCTGCTGCAGGTAGGCATTGGTGAGGTTGTTGCCGAGCCATTGCCAATTGAACTGGAACTCATCGAAGGTGGTGTTTGGGGTCAAGGGAGCGAGGGTGTCGTCGAAAACGAGGCCAGGTAAAGCGTCGTTGCCGAAAAGCGACAGAACCTGTGGTTTCTTGAGAGGGAGGGCGCCGTTGACGTTCTTGACCAAGACGTGACCCTCTTGTGCTTGCTGCAGGATGCTAGACGCCGAGGCAGGATCACGGGCGTTGACGAACTTGTGCGGTAAGGAGAGGTTGCTCGAGATGCCAGAGCCGAAGGCTGGTAGCAATGGGGAGTCTTGTCCGAACTGGTACCAAGTTGCAATGGTGCGGACGGCCATATCCATAAGCCGTTGCCGGCTGAGGGTGCCATTGCGGACAGCAGCAGCAAGCTGGTTGTTGTCCCAGAACGTCGAGTCCGGCATCACCACATCCAAGCCACCGGTGGCCGACGAGAGGCCAGAGTGCTGTGCGTCCCAATCGCTCACTACGAAGCCTTCGAAGCCCATCTCTCCCTTCAACAACCCATTAAGCGTCTTATCGTTGGCACAAGCATACGTGCCGTTGATGCGGTTGTACGAGCACATAATACTCCCGCTCCCCGCCTGCACTGCATCTTCGAAAGGCCACAGATAAAGCTCATGCATCGTCTTATCATCGAGGTTGGCGGAGACCGCCTGGCCGAGCGGGTTTATGGGTGACACAGTCCGGTTAGTCTCCTGCTCATAAGCGACGAAATGCTTCGTGCAGGCAATAACGCTCTCCTGCATTCCCTTAACAGTAGGGATGACAAGCATGCCATCGAGGTAGGGGTCGGCTCCGAAACCTGCGCAGTCACCCGAAGTCAGTCACCCGCCTCACGGTAAGCTGATAGCATTGCACCTACCCTCCCAATTCCTCCCTCCTCAGCAATCCTCCCAATCGGTCCCACAACAGGCCCAAGCGCCACATTAACGCCCTTCCTTTGAAACTCTGCGCCCATGTACAAGCCCCTCTCATAAGCCAACTCAGCGTTCCAACTCGCTCCCACACTAACTCCGGAAGCAAAACTACTAACGCCATCTTGCGCTCTTACGCCGTTTCCGGCATCCTGAAAGCACATCCCTGGGTATCCCAATCTCAGGACAGAGCCAGAGACGCCGGAGCAAGAAGAGCCAGGGAAAGAGGGAAGGTCGGTGGTGGGAGCGTAGCCGAGGGTGATGTTGTTCAGTTCTTCTAGAGTCATGTTGGAGACGAGGGTGAGGGCTTTAGCGTAGGAGTTGTGCCATGGGGAGGAAGAGGGCGGGAGAGCTGTTTGATGGGTGGTGGGTTAGTAAGTGGGAGGTGTGGTTGGATGGGAGGATTTTGGGGTCGTATACCGGTTGCTGCCAGTGCAGAGGAGAGGGTACTGGCTAGAAGTGTGAGAGTGGCCAGTGGCCTCGTAAGGGAGATTGAGCGCGCCATGATCTTCCAAGTCACGTTCAAGCGGAAAGAGAAGAGGTGAACGGAAGGATGGTATGCTGGGAAAGTCGGAGTACTTGTACGTCGCGCCTACCTACCTCCTAGCTCGCTATGTCTGCATCCACCTAGTACATCTTCTGTTTGTTGACATCGTCATAGCTCGCCCAAGATCACCATAATGACCATCGTCAATGGTTCTCGGTGCAATGCAATGCGATCGCCAAGATCTCGTAGTCCACGCGAGACGAGGTACTTCGTGCACCTTGTGCCCACTCCATGGACTAGACTCATGATATACGCAGGGCAGAAAGATCACCCATGCTTCGATGCAAGCCACTGCGGTGCCCCCATGGCAACTTTTTGAGCGGGGTTCTCGAGTCAACACCGAAGTACCTCCGTCTGTTCACGAGTCTCGTCCATGACAGCGAGTGGTACTGCGGAAGGTTCCTGCAGGCACAGACTGACTTCATCCAGACCATATCAGGAACAGGCTGGAGAAATGGAGATCTCCACCTGGAGTCGCGTGGTCTGCGGTATTAGCCGGGATGTCCGGCAACTGATGGCCCGAAGCCCTCACGGGTGAAGCTCGGCTGCGATTTGTGTATGGTAAGGTTCGACTTGTATGTTGCTTGCAACTGCCGTAAGTTTTTGTGCACGCTCTGCGTCGTGGATGAAGGTCACTACTCATGCCGCGAGAGGAGCCAAAGGTGGAAGTGCCGGCTAAAGTTGAAAAGTCTCTTCACCGCTTCGGCAGACCTGAATCCGGTAAGCCGCTCCGTCACGAACGCAGCGGGCCAAGTGAATCCTGGGCGAATACTCCACCATACTTCGAGTTCTAGTCGGTCGACCTGCCAGAGGTAAGGCGAACAGACGGTGACGGAATGATGGCCTTCAAGTCTTCCAGACCTGCGCTTTTCGTTAGCGTATTGCTGCCCCAGTATGCTGAGTATGCTCGAGCAGAAGGAAGGAAGAAGTTGGTAGATCAGAGAGAAGATTAAGGTCGACATCACTCACCGACACCTGCCGCCTGGTTGAGTGCCCGAGAGAGCCAGAACCAAAAGCGACAGCATGCCGGTGGCTTTCCGTCTAAGGATGACTAGGTTTCTCATCATAGCAAGCAGTGGAGGTAAAGTAGATGGTACTCACTTGGGGTACTGACAAGTCCGGCTCGTGAGACATAGCTTCGCGCTTGTGCTCTCGTCGTCCGCTTGTGCTCTGTCCTCACATAGCTCGGTATTCGCTGCGACTCAGCCATAGTCCATCTCCGGCGCCTCCTCATCCACCTGGGTATCCATCTCGCGCACCATCCTCCGGTGCGTCATCGAGCCATGTACCGGGTCATTCTCATCAATGTAATCCTCCCACTTCCGCTTGTGTCGCTCATCGTAGGGCACTTCCTTCCGCCGTTGACGCTGCATAGATCCGGTCGATCTCGAAGTATCGCTGCGGCCGCTTTGTGATGGCTGTCGCTTCGCTAGCGGGCGCTTCTTCGTCTCCGGCTTCGGCTTGGGCTTTGGTGGTGAGGGTGGTCGGGCAAGTCCCAGCAAGTCGCCTTCCAAACTCGACACGTCCGAGGCTGGAGACCAAGCTCTTTCTCGAATATCCTCGTCCGGATCGCGATCCTGGTAGTCTTCTTCGTCTTGCTGCAGTCTCTGCTCCCTTAGCAGCTCCTCCACCTCGCTGTGCCTGAACATGGCGATCTGCTCATCGGTCAAAGTGCGTTTCGTGCCATCTTCGTAGTATCCAAGCTCGTCTTCCTCTTCGTACTCTGGCATGCACATATATGTGTTGTTCAGTGCAGTCTCGGCATCCACGAACCAGTTGTCGGGCTTGGTGTCGTCGCCAAAGTGAGAGGATTGAAAAGCTAGGAGATCATCCTTCGCGAAAACAAGAGTCAGTACTTACCTTTGTCAGGATAGGAGAGTGAAGATATCCAGCTTTACCTCAGAGATGACCGGCGCCTTGAGCTCTGTAGACATACCTCCCGAGGTAAGAGTGATGCCTTTTGCTTTGGCCGCCTTTTTGGCATCCTGCTCAGCTCTCTTCGCAGCCATCTTCTTCCGTCGTCTGGTCTTCGCGTTCTCGTACACGCCGTTGACGTACATCTCCCCAAGCTCACGATATCGCACACAGATGTATGCTCAAGAAAGGAATGGTTTGCGAGCTCGCACGGAAATCGCGACCCGACTCGCGTTCAGGGCTCGGTAAAGCTTGCCGATGCACGCTAACTCCGCAAGATCGGCGCTAGTGTCCGCGAGAGTTCACTTGACCAGATCCATGACGTCGCTATATAAACAATTCGTCCGGCGAAAGGTAACCGGACGAGTATCTCGCCGTTCGCGCTCGGCGACTTGTTGCGAGGTTGTAGAACGTACATACAGGCGCATCGTCGCCTTCATCGTACAAGTCAATCTGAAGGGAACATAAACAAGTGCGACAACAATACATAGCCTTGCGCTCACGAACTCTTCCATCTGGTCTCCCATCCACCGAATCCAGGTGTATCGCTGCCTCTCTACCACCCACGATGCCCACCCACGCCCCCGTCCACGTGCTGGACAACTACTACCTCTCCATAACCCTCCTCATAACAATCGCCTACCAACTCATCGGCTTCACCATAGCCTTTACCTTCAAGTTTGACAAACTCACCGACTTCATGGGCGGCACGAACTTCATCTGGCTCGCCATAATCACACTCTCAATGTCCGGCTCAACCAACGCCCGCCAAATAATAACCGCTCTAATGATCATCCTCTGGGGAGCGAGATTATCGGGATTCCTGTTATTCAGGATCTTAAAGACGGGTTCCGACGCTCGCTTCGATGGCAAAAGAGACAAATTCTTCCCCTTCCTCGGGTTTTGGGTTGGGCAGATGCTTTGGGTTTGGGTCGTCAGCTTCCCTGTCACTATCCTCAACTCCCCTGCTGTACTGCAGTACACGCAACCGAGTTTTGGGAAAGCCACGGATATCATTGGGATTATCTTCTACGTTATCTCATTGGGTATGGAGGCCATAAGCGATATTCAGAAATACCGCTTCAAGGGCTCCGAAGCTGGACAGCAGCCGGGAGCAGTGTGTAATGTGGGATTCTTTGGGTGGAGCAGGCATCCGAATTATTTTGGGGAGATTGGGGTTCAGGTTTGTATGTGTTACTCGATTCCTCACCCTCCCTTATTCGCGAAGATCTTTTGGCTGACTGAGATAACAGCGATCTTCCTCCTAGCCATAACGCCCGCAAGCTACCACACCGTTCCCTCCGGCTCCGGCGCATTTGCGGCGCTCTACGCCAGCATGTTGGGGTGGATCTTCCTCACGGCCCTCTTGATGTTCCTTTCCGGCCTACCGCTGCAAGAACGTCCGGGAGCGAAGAAGAGGTACGAGCAAGGTGTCGGATGGCCCGCATATGAGAAGTGGTTGCACGACACCAGCATACTTATTCCGATGCCGCCGGCGATTTGGAGTAGGCTGCCGGTGATTGTGAAGAGGACTGTGGGGCTGGAGTTCCCGATGTATGTTTTTGATCCGGCGAAGCATGCGGATCAGGATAAAGTCAGGGAGAGGCAGGCGGAAGAGGGGGAGGGGGAGAGTAGGGATGTGGAGCATCGGTATAGTAACGAGTAGCTTCGGCACATAATCGAAACTTTTGGTTGGTTAGAGCGAAGGCGTCAACAGGTCCTCAATCGTATGGTGGTCGTCATGAGCATCCCTTATGATGTGACTCCTAAATGTGTTCGGTTCGTGTTTCAGAAACACTTCTGCTGAAATTCTCGGGACTACGGAAAGACCATTCGTCACAGACATAAACCGATTGTGAATACAACAAACTCTCGTCGCACAACGACCTCTAGTTTATCTCGAGAGTAAACAAAGCGCAAGGCTGAGTCCAGCCGCTAGCTTCCGCTGATGACTGTCCAATGATGTTCTGAGATGAAAGTGGAACTTTGCATCCGTCACGAACTCTCGTGGTTTCAACTTTAGCATATGTGAAAAACTCCTATGCTCCATCGAGGCGTCCACCGACGACATGTCGGAATTTTCGAGCTCTGGAATGAGCGGCATCGTACGGCGAGTAAATGCTGTGCGGTACGGAGGACGTGCTGCGCCTCAACCTCGCCACTTGTTCTCCCAATGGCTGCTCAAGGTGCGGCCGTCTGCTACAGCTCACGATGTTGTCGTGTCTCCCGGCCCTGTAAAGACAATCAAGCACACAAAGTGTCAACTTTGGCGGAGCGCGAACACAGAAGATGGGCTCAGATCTCAGCACGCTCTTACACGGCGATGACTACACCTCCAGCACTGACGGTACACCATATGACTATACCCCAATAGGCGAAACGGAGATCCGGCTTCTCAATATCAGTCCAAGCCCTACAAAGGAAGCCCCTTTATTCTGCACACTCACACGACGTTGTGATAAGGACTTGCCCACGTACGAAGCGATATCCTACAGATGGGGCTGTCCCCAGCGTACGAAGACCATCCCGATCTGGAACCGTACATTGGCGATCACCGCTAGCTGCGACGAAGCCTTGCGCGCTGTGAGATCTGCTGACAGGGTACAGACGGTATGGGTTGACGCGATATGCATCAATCAAGACGATGACGAGGAGCGCAGTATCCAAGTTGCTAAGATGGGCCAGGTGTATGGCCGAGCAACCCGCACGGCAACGTATATTGGCGAGCCTCCTGGAACATTTGCCGATATGGCACAAGCACTGCGAAGTATCAACGGCGATTATGTGGGTCACTTCGAGGAGATCAAGCAGTTACCTTGGGCTGATCAGAGGCACCGGTATCAACCACTGAAGGACTGGCGCTGGATGGTACGGAATGAGTACTTCACGCGAACCTGGAAAATACAGGAGGTTATGCTGTCCAGAGATCCATGCTTTGTCATCGAGGGTGAGCGCCTGCCTTGGTTCTGGGTTGAGCAGATATGTCTTCTCATTTGGGGTGAAATTGGCACTTCTTCCGAAGAGCAAACATCAAGGAGTCGGCATCTCGCCGCCGAGTACTCAGCCAGGCAAGCAGATGGTTGCGTAGTTCTCAGGGAATGTAATTCCGACGAGGAGCTGCCACGCATCATGAGAATGCATATGTCGTTCAGCGATCAGTACAGGAAGCCGAGGTTTACATGGGATGCCGATGATCTCTTGGGGCGACTAGAGCCTGGCACTTGGCAGAGAACTCTGGAGTGGGCGCCAATATTTTACGAGGACGGCCGATTAGCCCTCCCATTCTGGAGGCTTCTCGACGTGATGATAGAGACAAAGGGTCACAAATGCGCAGATCCGAGGGACAAACTCTTCGCGGTGTTGCCCATGTTTACGAAACCAATACCTTCTCTACTCGTCCCGGATTATTCCAAAAGCGCGGCGGCGGGTTTTACAGACCTCTCGTGGTTCCTGATAGATTACGACATACCTGAGGTACTCTCCCACGCAGGCAGAGGCGTCACTCCCTCGAACATACGCAATTTGCCGTCTTGGGTAACGAACTGGACGGACATTCCGGAGCACCCCGTGTTCGCGAAGAGCAACACTGCATGGATGGCAGGATTCGCGGAAGGCCGAAAGAAAGTGCACGCAACACGATCAGGGGATGTGCTCACCTTGCGTGGCAAGATTGTTGACAGCGTCCAGGCTGTCAGTGCGCAGTGGCAGGCATCTTCATCGGAAGCAGCCCAGCAAGTCGACCAGGAACTATTCTCACTTGTCGAATTCATCGACGATTGGGAAGGAGCGACTTAGCAGGCCACGCCATGTTCGCCTAGTTGCGAAAAGAGGCATAGCTTGCCGACTGCTCTCCGCACAGAGCTTGGTCTAAGTGCGTCGTCCTTACTCGCCGACGAAACAGTAGCCTCTATGCACACAGGTCACGTCTCTACACGTGAAACTGTCGTCAGCGGCATGGCTCGTGAAAGCATGAGTCACTACGCTGATCTTACACTCAGTGCGCTGGGAGCGGCGCTAGACGGATGGAAGATCGAGGGTGCACTCAGACGTCCTTCTGACGGAGTCGAGCTTGTCCGGCGCTGCCATGGCAGGAATTTGATGGCGTCACGAGATGGACTCAATGGGATCGCTCCGCAGGCTGCACAGGAAGGCGATACTATCTGCGTCTTGCTTGGCTTCGAGGTGCCGTTTCTTCTCAGACCGTCTGATGGTGGCTGGACACTGATTGGCGAATGCGTTGTTGGCGGGATCATGTACGGCGAGGCTGTGAACCATCTCGACTGGGATCGCATCTCTGGAAACGAGCTCGTCGAGCCATTGCAAGACTTTGCCATCCATTGAGGGTCATGCGTTCAAGGTACATGCCACGGACCATAACGAGAGCTCGCAGACCCGCAGCAGAAGTACTTGTCGTGTACACGCCCAGTGGTGCATAGCACACATTGCGTATCAGTGCGAGGAGTGACCTTTGGGGACCTGTGGGTACTTGCGTAGCCTCGAACGTGGGCCTACGCTCGATATCTGAATAGTTACGGGCGCAGCAACGAACAGTGGGACAGACTCGATTGCCTATCGTAATACCTCATACTGTTCAACGAGATCTGGAGCTCGATAGACCCCATTCGACAGACGAAAGGCCGCAACGAGCAGCGCCTTCTCGCTCTCGAGGCTGAATCTGCTGTGCTTGGTCCATCCATATCGGGTCATGCTTCTAATGAGCTGTCTGATAACGTTGCAGCATTGCAACCCATGTCGTACGGAAGCTCGGCAAGCTGATCGCTGCCGCCGGCTCCACATCGCTGGCGCCGCGCTGCGAGCCTGCGACCTGCTTCTTTCTTCCACTGTATCGCTAACGAGGCCTATCGCTCGCATAGTCGGCTCAACGAGCGCTGCTCGTGTAATGTGGCGAGACCCGTTTCAACTGATCTTTGCACGAGGAAAGCCATTGCCGGAGAGGATCCAGAACAGCAAACGAGATGCTGAGACCAGGCATGGAGTACTTGGAGTATCATTCTTCAGACGGCGAGGGTCTAGACTTGGAGTCCGCACTTCGTCCCATTAGTGCATCACGAAGATTCGCATTGGCGCAAGGTACCAGATGGCTGCAGGGTAGGCTGAAATCGGTTCACCAGCAAGACCTCGCTTACAAGCGGTCTATGTTGATATCTGTGATCCTGGAAGTTGTGCGATGTGTAGATGATAGCATGCCGCTATCCGACCAAACGACTGCAGCCACCATGCGACCGCCACTGTCGTGACACCCGAAAAGGAAGGCCATCCTGTGGGTGCGATAAGGCACACGTGGTGGGAAATGGAGGACCGGACGTCTACAAAGCTGCTGTATATCCGCCAAGCAACACTAGCTTGACCTGTCGCCGCCACCCGCCTCTTCAAACGTCTGCCGGACGAAGCCTTCCATTGCTTGGCGAAGCTTGTGAGAGCTTGTCAAGATGTCGGACATTCAGCCTCAAGATGGGCCAACCCAAGTATCAGACGAGAAGAGACTGAGCATTACTGGACTGGCTGAGAAAGCGCCTGCAAACGAGGCTACTGGTCTCTCTGTCGTTGAGCAGGGCCACGTTATCCCTACCACAGGAGAGCGAAAGGTAACGACGCGGGCGGAATACTGGTCGTACTGTCTCTGGAGTGAGTCAACAATCGCTGGCCCCAAGCAAACATTACATTAGCTGACATTTGACTTTGAAGATTGGGGCGGTACCGGTGTTGGTCTTGGCAACTATGGCTCTTCGCTACAGCAGAACCTTGTGGTCCAGGCATTCCCAAGTGGGTTTATGGACTGGGGTGGCCAGAAGCACTATGCGATCAACTCGTTCATTCTCGATATGAGCGGCATCCTGTTCGCCTGCCAGCTCGTAGTCCTGCTCCTCATCGGACCCTACGCCGACTACGGCACGTGGCGCCCATACATTCTCATGTTCTGGACCGTCTGCGGCATTGCCTGTAGCTTTGCCTTCTTCGGACTTACGCATCCTTCGGACTGGGCCCTCGCCTCCGGGTTCTATGTCGCAGGTAA
>JAKLLW010001565.1:0-13693 GCA_022814695.1 Neocatenulostroma microsporum
CTTCGTGAAGGCATCTTCTAGTTCCGCAGGAAAGATAAGCGCTACAAGCTCTGTCAAGCCTTCATCGGCTGCTTCAGCGTCCAAGCTGAGCACGTCCAGCTCCGTCAAGTCATCGGCCACTGCGTCAGCGTATGAGCCAAACACCACAGTCTCCGTCAAGTCTTCGTCGATCTCATCGACGCATGAAACCAGTACCACGGCATCGGCGAAGGCATCGGCATCAAGTGCTCATACGAGCAGCGACGCATCCACGGCTAGCTCAACCGCCGCGTCATCAAGCAGCTCGCAAATGGCTCCAGTCACTGCCAGTGCTAGCTCTACCACCACCACTGCACCAGCTGCTCCGGTCACCACAGGCGCGAGCAGTGGCAAGCCTTCGTCTACGTCTTCTGCACCAAGCTCAGAGTCGACATCTCCCATGCACAGTGCACAGCCGTCATCTGCATCTCCCGCAACGAGTGTAAAAGCCACGTCTACCAGCCACAGCTCTTCTAGCTCCTCGGCCCACCCGACGACGGCTTCAAGCACGAAGAAGTTCGTAACATCGAGCAAGCCCACAACCACTCCCAAGCCAACACCGACTCCCTACCACCCTGGTGGGCCAGAGGAGGGCAACCATGGTCGTCCAGGCAACTATGGCCCTCCAAAGAGCTACGGTCCAGGCAACCACGGTCAAGATAACCACGGCTCAAGCGAACATGGTCGCCCTAGCAATGGTGAGGAGAAGCAGCTCGAAGGCTTCCTATCTCAGCTGAAGAAGATGTTCAACGAGATCACGACCTTGAAGAAGGATATTGCAGAGGAAGAGAAGAAGCCGCAACCAAATGTTGGACGTTTCGGAGCAGGGCGCTCTTGGTGGTAGAGAGACTGTCAAGGCAGGCCTTTGAGTGGCTGCCTTGATGGCACTGGTCTAAAGACTACTCTGATATGATTTGCAGCGTTATCACTGTTTATGACTCCTGGCGACATGTATCTTTATTGTGCGAAGATGCAATGACACAGAGTTGATGATGTCCCGCAGTCGCTCCTTCGCTTTCGACCAGTCAATGGGTTAAATGTTCTGAATCAAGTTCACCTTTACATTGTCGCATGAGTGTTCGACATATGTTCAATATTCATCGTGGCCGTGTGTTGCGTAAGGCGCACACTTGGATGGGGGAACTCCAATGAGTTCGGGGCTGGGATGAGGCTGGGCTCGGTCATGCGCTCATTGGTCGCTTGGGCTTGGGTTCTTGAGTGGGGTTGCCAGCATCAGCATCGTGGAGCTCGATCTTTTGCTACCTCCCAATACCATCGCAAGATCAAGGTCATAGGCTTGAGTCCCGTTCTTTTTAAGGGATTTGAGACTCTGCGCAAAAGCACTGGCGATAGCCACCGCTGCCAAATGCGCGGTCAGCCTATAAGATGCTCGGCAATGCCACGTTCATCATACCAATATGACATTCTATCGTCGGCCCAGATACGCCTGCTCAGGGTAGTTGGCCGCGGCGGTGACGACGTCATCCGGTGCCAGCTACGCACCATCGACTTGACTCCGGGGCCGGTCTACGTGGCTCTCTCGTACAGATGGGGTCCATCCGAGCGCGCCAACGTAGTCCCGGTAGACGACCAAAGCCTGCTCGTCACCGACAGTCTTCTTGAGTTTCTGGAGGAGGCCGTACAACGAACCAAGCGTGCTATTGAGCATGACGGATGGTCGTCTAGCTGGCTGTGGATTGACGCGGTATGCATTAACCAGGACGATCCGGCAGAGCGGAGCCGGCAGGTTCAGATGATGCGAAAGATCTATGAGCAGGCCCAAAGCATTGTAATATGGCTTGGTCAGGCAGATGATGGTACGGAAGATGCATTCGGACTCCTTGAAGTGATTGCCGACCTTGACCACGATGATGTAACCCTGCGGGAGGGTTCCATCCCCGGTCACTCATGCATACTCGGCACCTCGACCTCTTCGGTAGAAACGCTATGCGAGCCACTCACGTTCGATGTTGCTCAAGTGCTTCGGTCCGACTACTGGGACCGAGCATGGATCATCCAAGAAGTGAGTACACCCAAAGCGCAGCAGCCACAGCTAGACCAAGGTACGACTGTTGTCTGCTGCGGACGTTGCACTATTGCGTGGCGGATCTATGCCCAGGCCAATGAGGTTCTTCTGGCAGCATCGTGGAATAATGAAGTACCGCAACTTGTGCAACTACACGGCGTGGCGAACGGAAACATAGCTACTTCGAATCATCTAGAATGGAGACGTCGCACGGCATCGACGGGAGATGCCCTCGAACCCATACACCCGATGTTGGTGCGGAACAGGACAGCAATGGCAACCGATCCGCGCGACAAAGTCTACGCCGTGCTCGGTCTGACCACCGAGGGGCACGACCGTGACTTCCAGCCAGACTACATGCTCAGCGTAGAGGAGGTGTACACGAAAACAGCTAAAGGCATCATTGAGAAAACTCAGTCGCTGGACTTTCTGGGATCTGCCGGCATTTGCAGGGATTATGCAGTCCCCTCGTGGGTGCCAGATTGGACTGTACAGCATCACAGAGTCCCCCAAGAGTTCTATCAGGTTGAAAGAGTCTGGAGTGCCGACGATACGATTGCTACCCAGAAGAACTTGTTTGACAGTAGCAATGGGATCCTTCCAAACTTTCACTTCTCGAATGACAGTCGACGGCTCGTTGCTCAGGGACTTCGGTTTGATGCTGTCTGCGAGTCTTCAGCCCCGCGGTCATACACAGGTCCCGACATCAATCTGGACGAGCTGTGGTATGAGTGGAGGGCGCTCGCGAGACTGCACTTGCCAACCTACCCAAGTGGTTGTAGAAGGATCGAGGCGTTCGAAAAGACCGTTAGAGCTGACTTCGCCAAAGTCTTTGGAGACTGGTCAGCAGAAAGAGGTGGCAAGTTTCCTGATATTGTTGACGAGTCGATCAACGTCTTCGAACTCCGACACCAGATTGTTGACCCAATGACATGGTGTCGCAGGCTGATTTGTACGGAGAAAGGGTATCTAAGCCTCGCCCCAGCCACGACCGAGCTCGGAGATGTGGTCTGTATTCTCTTCGGCTCCCAGATACCGGTTATTCTTCGGAAGGAAGACGAGCATTGGTTGTGCATAGGGCAAACTTATGTCCATGGCATCATGGACGGCGAGGCCGTCGAACACAGTAATCTGAAGGACCATCTAGTGTTCGAGATATGGTGAAATCGCGGCGAAGATGGGACCTGCCGTTCTGGCAAGGTTCCGAAGAGTGTCACCAGTCCAAGGTGCTGTGCACCGTTCTTTGGACTCAATGGATCTAGTGATATGTATTTGCCGTGCTGATCTGGATTTGTAGAGACACAGAGCTAATGGCATCTGATCGTCAGGCTCTCACCTCTGCACCTAGTTTGTGAGTCAAGATGCTCTCGATTGTGTGCTTGGCTTGGTGCAAACTTAGCCGAAGCGGCTAATATATGACCACAGTCACTGCCGGTTTTCGTATAGCCCAGTGAAGAAGTATGGACATTCATGGTGACTGTTTTCTGCTACGGTCAATTGCGCATGGCTGTCGTCACCCCTCTGCCTTTCTCACCCGTACTTTCCACTCTTTCCTCTTTCTGTATCTGTATTATCCAAACAAGCAGCCTTCCTTGATAACCATCTTCAAATTTATCAACCTCTCCTTTGCCAAGCATCAAAGCATCATCCGATACCGCAATATCGCGGCATTGCCTTTCATTTTCGAGAAGCAGCATCCCACGCGAGTACCAGGCAGCTTACGACCTCTCTCAGGGTATAACATCTTCTCGACACCTTCTACTCCCCGATCACCGTCATTACAGCCTTCACCATGGGCGAGTGGTGGGAGAACATGCCTGAGTATCCCAGGCCATATGGGGTGGACTCCGACTTCGTGCGGCAACGAATGTTCATGGACTCACCATCGAAACTAATGGAGCGTGACCGCTCTGAAGCCTGGCTCGCTTGGATGCAGTCCATGCGACGACAGCACGCTATGAATCCTGGCATGGGACATCCCATGAGGGACTCCATGCAACAGCAACGGCCGATGGGACCTCACATGAGCGACCAATACCCCGGTCCCGAGAGATACCATAGGCATCGTAACCACCATGGGTATCGTAGCCACCACGGGCATCGTAGCCACACACAGCACGCGGGAGGTGGCGGTGGGAACATCAGAGTTTGTCAGCCGGTCAAACGTGTTCACTTGAACGGCAGAATATTACCGCCTAATGATGGGCCGATGGGTTTTGGTGTTTACTTGGCACACGATGAGACTGAGCAGATCATCGACTTCTACCCATGTCCAGCGTGAATAGGGCCGTGCGGACGGTGAACCGGTTTTCAACTTTAAGTTATTCTAGGGAGAGTAGGGAGATGCTGGAAACGGCATTCGTGATCAGGGACCGAGCTGAGATGGAGAGATCGGTCTGCTCCCAAGGTATTGGCCATTCAGGAGGATAGCGACACGTAACACTGTATGTAGCAGAAGTACTAGGATAGCTCACCCCAGCAGAACATGGACAACTTCATCGATCTCTTGTCGCGCCTCAAGACATGATGGTACGCATTGACTGTGAGCCCCTCTGTACTATCACATCACATATACTGATAGGCTGTTTCTGTTTTGACCATTTGATCAGGCTGGCAGCTGTAAGTGCTTCAATATTCGTCAGACTCGCGAAGGGTCAAACGTGGAGGCCACATACCGGACTGACAACTGTATGGGACACAGGTCAGGAGTCAAAGCCTATAGGAAAGTCGTCAAAGCCTATAGGAAAGTCTGGATGTTCAGGATACGTCATCTCAGTTGCACATGACACTTGCCATGCTCAGCCGTAAGCCAGCCATAGAATCATCGAATTCTTATCGCAAGCGCATTGCTCCAACTCTTCGCTCGACCATACCCCCATGCTACTGTGATACCTGCTGAGCGCCATTAAGTCCACCACAATCTGCCAAGCTACACGCACAAAACAACATAATATAAGTAAGGCACACTATATTCATCAGTCGTTGCCTGCCTTGGTACCCATGCCCCCAGCACTCTCCGGTCGCGATGATCATGGATCTCAAAACTTGTCCCGCTTCGGACGCTTGTTCGCGTCGTCCGAATCACTCGCCTGGTTTCCCTCAGTCTTGCGCTTCTTCGTAAGTTGCTCCTCTGGTATAGTCCGCGAGAAAGGGTTACTGTACGGTCTGATCTGCGTGCGATCCAGTGAGCTTGGCGAACCGGTGCCCATGTTGAGGTTCCCTATGTTGGCCTTATCCAAGCTCTTGAGGCCCACGGACTCCTCCGTATCGATCGCGCCGGTCTGACGAGCTTGGTTGCCAGAAAGTCCACCAGCAGACAACGTCTGATCGATGCCCGCTTGAGGCAGGACCGGCTGCGGCGTGTTCGTCATACCGGGCATCTGAGGCATACCGGCCATTATGAACTGCCGACCACCGAGACTCAGAGTCGCAGGGTGGGGTTGGTGGGTGCTGATGTTGGATGCGTCCGCCTGCACCGCGTTGGCGGCGCTGGTATTCGAGGGCTGGTTGGCGCCATGGCTGTTCGTGATGTTGACCTGTAAGCCTGAGGCTGCGTTCGTCATGACGCCACCAGGCATGCTTTGAGTGAACCTGTTAGCAGGAGACGTTTTTGATTGCGTCTTGGCTGCTTGCAGTTTTTGAATGTAGATTCCTCGATCGAATGGCCTCTTGGTCTCCTCGCTCATATCTCCGTAAGTGTCCGACCGAAGATCCAGAGCCAAAGGTTCAGTAGAGGCAGACGAGTCGACAGGATTGGCAGAGGTCGTCAATATGACTGAAGGTTTCGAGGTGACAGAGCCAGCCGCCAGAGGTTTGCTCTCGTCCTCCGATTCAAGCTCGTGCCCAGAACCGTCGGACTCGATCTCACCATCCTCCGTTTCCTCAGATTCGTAAGCATAGCCGCCCTGTTCGACGTCCGCAACATCATCGTCGTCATCATCCCATTCGCTCTCAGAGTCTGAAGTAGCGTTCGCAGCGGCCTCGGCCCTAAGAGCAGCGTCTGGCTCAATGCCCTGTGTGCGAATCTCGTGGAACCATTTCTCCACACGTTCTGCCGAAGCCGTAACTAGATGACGAGAGGTGTGCGCGGTGTCTTCATCAAGACCTTCAATGAAGCTGCTGATCTTCCGACCGATATAGTCTGGGTACCTCAGCAGCTTCGCAAGGTCTTTGCAGCTCTCGTGCGCGAGCTCGCCAATTTCGCCATCGCCTGGTCTGATGTACTCGCGGAAGTAGACGGGTCGTATCACCAGATGGATCATTGAGCCTGCTTTCGGCCCGGGGGCTGTGAAGTAGATGGCTTTATTGGGCGTCCTACCTTTGGCATTGGCAAGTAGCTGCTGAAGTTGACCGCGATGTGTCTCGCACAGCGCTAGGACGTAGTTGAGTTGTTGTTGAGCTGGGACGCCTGTGTAACCACTCCCTCCAGCGGATGTGATCATGGCGCAGACATAGTGATAGAGCTCCTTCCACAACACAACATGGTAGTAGTCTTTGTTGATGGCGGGATCCGTGGAAGTGCTCACGAAGAAAGGGTTGTCGTATGCGGGGACGTCATTATCGCGACGCCGCTCATTGACGAAGGCTTTGATGATGTCTCGGGAGCTGTATTCCCTGGCGTTGTGTCCCGCATCGTTTGACCAGCGTGGATCATCCTCCTTGAGCCTCTGCTCCTCCACCTTATGCATCGTACGCCGTAGATTTTCCGCCCTGTTGCGATGATACCTGAACTCGGGGTCATCGTAACGCATATACTCAACATGATCTGCCATCATCTCAAGACATTGCCCTTTCTGATGCTTCGGCAGACGATCGAAAAGGGTCTGCAACTGATTATCGGTGAGTACTAGCTGGTCTACTTCTTTGTCGCTGAGCTGACCGCTGTACGCCGAGGCATCTCCATCACTGGCGAGCGGAGATACTGCTTCTTGAGAGTCTACAGCGTCGGGGGGATCAGGCGAGCCGGGCGGATTGGTCGAAGCGATTTCAGGTGCAAGCGCATCGGATGGCGCAGGCGTAGCCATCTTGCTGATCAACCGATGGGATGTCAGAAGATGGTATGATTCTTGGGACTGTGGGCAAGCTTATCGTGGGTCAGCAGTAACCTCTAGACCGCACAAGTGTAGCCGCACTTACTGGTTGATACGAGGTCGGCCGTGGGTGTGGAAGGGGTGAAGACGACAGGGCTACTGTCTGCAGAGGTCCCGGAGTGGGATGAGAATGTCGATCGACTTGATGTCTGTGCAGGTATCAACAGCGAGCGAGAGTATCTCGGCGGGCACTCTAAGGACAAAGTGCAGAGATTTTAGCGCACAGACCGCGGCAAGCGGGGTGCGACCGCAGAGCAAGTGAATGTCAAACGGACGATATGATTCACCGCGTTGCTAGCTGCGTCCGTTTCGTTCACGAAAGACATTGGGCCGCGAGAGTGGCACATCTTCCGAAACTACGATGATCATCGCCATCCTACCATCTGATTACCTTACTCCTGGTGATCGTGGTATCAGATTGCTTCTGCACCTCTGGCGACTGGTCCCAAAGTTGCGGCAAAGCACGGACGGCGATTTTCTGCTTTTTGCGATCATTCACCACAGCATCGTTGCGAAGCTCAGGGTGCGTCTTCTGCCAATCAATCGAAATGCGCACACCGCTTGCAAGCTTGTTATCTTGCCTGAGACGGTCAGCCCATTGCCCACGATGGTCAGCCTGTTGCCCACGACGATGACTCTCGGCCGCCGGTCGTTTCAGGCTGTTCCGCAGCTGGTATCGAGCAATGAGAGGGTTTGGAATTGCGTCTCCGGATCCTTGACTCCCAGTCCTCCATACCGGAGACGTCGCCGGCCACACTGGACTACTCTTGGCAGATGTTGGAGATCGACCTTTCGCTACACCTCGTCTCCATCTGATGATATCTGGCTTCCGAGCTTCCGCGGAGTCCCGTTTTGCCGCCAGATACCGTGTGCCTGCCGACGGTACATGACCATCATCCGTCTGTTCGGCCAGATCTGTAGGAGAAAGTGGAAAGTCTTCGGCACCCAGTGCATCGGCGAGCGCGCGTCCTTGGGTGCGTACCTCGTTGTACTGGTCCCGGATCACTTGTTGCTGCTGGAGGCGGTGTTGGTGTCTGTCATCGAAGCTTTCGCCTGCTTTCTGCGCATACCAAGCATCATAGCCCAGTTGAGTGGCACCAGAGTAGGTGGTCAAGTAATCAGCAAGGCCTCGCTCGTACTCTAAATGAACCTGATCAACAGCTGTCTTGGCTTTGAGCATAACTCGCCTATGCTGCTCCCAGCGAGCTTTGAAGGTCACTGCGAATCTACGCACTTCGCTATCAGGGCCTTCGTCTTGCAACTGCGATGTATGGGCTTCATTACGATCTGTCGTAATGTCCCGCCTCTCCAGAGATGCAGGAGTCGGCGGAAGCGGCGGTGATGATTCTGCTGGCAAACGGCCCAATGCCACCAGGACCGGATACGCGACCTCATACAGGAACTCAGACTCTCTGGCTCGCTGATTGCCTTGCGCTATCTTTCGGTCCTGCACAGACGCCTCGAAAGCACGTTGGGCGGCTTCCCGGCATTCTCTTGGCTGAGTCCGTACAGCTTCGAAGCGCAGTCGTACGTCCCGGCCTTGCGCTATCCGCTCTCGAAGAGCACGGCTACCTACGACCACCTCCCTCAACTTGCGGCAGAATCTCTGGTCGACTTGCGTTCCGTCCACGGTGCTGGATACCATGCTTCTGTCGATGAAATCTTGTGCCGCCGCGAGAAGCGACAACATCAGTATTTCTTGCTCAGAGACCACACTCGACAGTCTCTTCTCGATATACCCCAGCCATGACTTCAGCCCACAGTCTAACTCTTGCTCGCCTTGAGGCACAGTCTGCTCAATGACCTCTGTCAGGTCTCTTACTTCAGTCTGCTTATTGATGACGACTCTTTCGATGGCTGGCACTTCGTATCGAGCGATGTCCCGAAGCCAGAGTTGGGCATCGTCCAACTGTCGGCTTATAGCTGCCAGACTACCACTCACTGCATCAACTTGACGCTGCAGATCTCGCCGTGCTAGCTCAAGCTCGACGGCGCGGACCAGCTTGTCCAGGAAGCTGGTTGGAACTGCTGCTCGTCTGGGCCCATGGTTCGCCGGCGGAAGTGGTGTAATGTTGATGCCACCTTCGGATGCATCTCTAGGCTCGGAAGCTGTGGAAGATGCGTCTGGAAAGTTGACAAGCATGTGCATCTCTCTTATCTCTCTGACGAAGGCGCCGAGCACACCTGCAGCTCGCCTGAGGACCTCCATGGTTGCAGTACGATGCTGTGGTAACTACCTGCGGTTTGCAGCAAGTTACAGTCGACCGCTGAGCTGGCCGTGGAGACGGCGCATACTGCAATCGTTCCATCCAGATGCGGAGCCACGGCAGTCAATGCATCATTTCCTTTGTCTGGGTAATCCCAATGACAAAGCTAGACATGAGAAACGGCCACACCATATAGCTTTCTTTGTCTCCATCGCAGGTACAATCATGTCAAAGCCTTGACGGATTGTGATCTCGTCCACTGACAGGGTGGTAGTGGCACTGCAAAGCTCGCGAGTAGACCAGCGACAATGGTGCCTATAGGGTGGGACATCGACAGCCCGGCAAGCCGGTATGGGCACGTGACACCAGTAGATAAGAAGAGAATGCGGGTTTCCCCAATGCCGGACGGAAATGCACTAGTTGCGCCAAACCATCCAAGCCATTGCGGAGTTCGACCATGAAGATATCCTCCGGGAACAAAGCGGAAGTAGCCTAGCAAGTCAATGTTTAGGCGGCCCGCACGACTATCGTAAAGAAGTTATCGCTTCGGACGGCGGCGACTCTTTCGAGGAGACATGTGAGAGCATCAGGAGCTTCTCCCAGAGGATACCGCAGTCATCAGGCTCTTGGGCCAAGCAGTAGACCAAGAAGGGTGACAGAATGTCCAGATCAATATGCGAGGAGCGAGGTACAGTGATTATTGTCCTGGAAATGAACGACTCTGCTCACCTCGAGCACATCTTCGTCGGTAAGCGTGTCACAGGTACCGGCGGCTCTGTAGCTAAGTCGGTCGCAAGCTAAAAAACGATATGCGCTGGTCCCGGGCCGAGGCTGGCGTTTCATGGCCGAGTGGTGAGATGAGTAGTCCGTAGCATACCGTATACCGTACCCGCTGTCTGGACCAGCGCCATCAGGTAGTATGTCGTCAAGCGAAGGTCGATGTCGTGTGGAGAGTCAAGGGATGAACATGAAGTCGAGAAAAGGAAGTCGACTAGGAGCCCATAGCGGGATGACGGTTTCGCAGCCAGGATCTTATATACACGGTCAAGCTATGGCCACATCTCAACTTCAACTTCACTTCTTTCTCTTCTCCCATCACCGCTTCAATAACATCATCCATCGCCCCTCACGCGCTCGCTCGTCTGGCGACTTCCTCGCGGCTCTGAAGACGATTCTTATCACGAGGTCCCATCAGAGTGCTCATGTGTCTTTCTTCGTGAGGACTGCCATCCCAACCTTTCCGCGCACACCGGTCATGCAAATGACACGCGACAACGCGTTAAGACACAACCGCAAATGGCCACGAATGACCATGCACCCGCAACGAGCTCAGCGCTGGGGCGCTCCACGCTTCAGAGAGTCCTTCTCCAAGCTTCAGCGGCGTCAGCGATGGCAGCGTCCTGCACCCTTTGTAGGCGCCCCAAATCGGCATCAGTCTCATGAGGATGTACTCTATGCCAGCTCAATCTCCGCTTTTGCGCCCTGGAGCTTCCATTACGCGGTCTCAATCGCCCTCCCCACGTCGACTGCCTCTGCTTTTCGGCAGCAGGCCTTACGTTAGACTGCTTCTGCACATGGCGGTCGATCAGGGTACGATCAGACGGATCGTCGGGCCAATTTACGGACGGCCGTCGGCTACCTACAGTGCCGAGCGTAAACGTCGGACTGGCCTGTGGTGTCCTGCGAGGTCGCCCTGCGGCTACCGTCCGGTTCCAGCGCAGAAGCCGACCCTGCTGAGCCGCATTTCGCTCCCGCAAGCCTCCAGATCCCGCAGAGCCTATGCTTCCAGCAATACCGTCGTCCGCGTGGTCGGCCAGTTCGGCGGAGGAGAACGGCAGATCATCAACGCCTGCCTCCTCCGCTTCAGTTCGCATGCGTTCGTACTGCGCCGCAACCTCATCACGCCACTCGCGGGCTATGCGCTCACGGTTTACAAAAGTGTCGCCTACGGCAGTCTCGTACGCTCGCTCAGCGGTTGCGAGTGTGCCATCACTGTACGTGGTCAGGTGATCGGCGATAGCGCGGCCATGGCCATAAACCACAGTATTCGTCAGTTGTTGCTCAAGGTTTGCCAGCTCCCGCCTGGCCTGCTTCAGCTCAGTTATCCTTGGGTCTTCTTGATTTCGTGGATCCTCTCCTTCTGCATCGTCATCATCTTGGCCGGTAGGACTGCTTGACGGCTCTTCACTCGTTCCAGCTTCACCTCCCTGTGCAGGCGCGCCCGAATTACTCACTGGCTTTGCTTTGCTATGCCGGCGACTCAGGTCCCTTGGCGAGGGTGGAAGAGCGGGAGAGACTTCAGGCAAAAGATAGCCTTCACGAACCAGGAGCGGATGCGCAGCACCCTGAAGAAATCTCTCAATGCGTTGACGATGGTTGACCTGCCGGATCTCCATCAAGCGTTGAGTGTTTTCATATGCGCTCTTTGCATCGGCTTGTGCTCGCCGGCTCTGTTCGTTATTCGGTCTCTGCGCTGGCGCCATACGCCTTGCCCGAAGACCTTGCAGCTCCTCTTCAAAACGTACAATGGATTCAGCGCCGTCGCTCAAATTTGTCAACAAGCCGCAAAACCTGGTGTCCATCGGAAGACCCGCAGTCCGTCCAGTCTCAAGGGCTCCATTGACAACTGACTCAGCGGCTCTACAAACTTGCCCAACAACATCATCCCGTGCTGTCGTCACCTGCTTCAGCTCCTCCTCGGCAGCCCTATGCAAAGCCAGGAGACCAGAGTCGTACTCCCGACCCTGACTATCGACCCAGCTGACGTTAACATCGATGCTACGAGCTTCTATCTCTTCTCGATTCCGCCTTAACACACTCTGGGTCTCTGCATAGTCGTACCTGGAAAGCGCGCGGTCATAGTCCCGAGCTTGGTCGTGCAGAAGTACTGTCCTCTCAAGATCTGCCTGCAGCTCTTGCACCTTATCCACCATGCGGCTTCTGGCGATATCCCTTTCCACCGCTTCGACGAGGATGTCTACAAATCGCCTGCCTTCACCAGTAATCCGCAGCCGTTTGGGTGCTCGGGCCCGTGTGGTTTGTTGGGATACAGCATTTGCTCCGGTGGGGTTGGGTTGTCGAGCTACCGCATCTGGTCTCGTGAGACTTACGCTCCCTGGGACACCCGTGGGCGCTGTCTGTGGTTGAGGCTGCTGGGGGGAAGGTGGAGGGCTAGAAGTACTGGACAGCTCCTCAAGTGCGGTAACGTCAGGAGGAACATCTCCGAGTAAGTTCGTAAAAGTCTGCCACCAGGAAGCCATTGAGATGACAGTAAACGCAAAAGCATACTCACGACATTGCATGAGGAGGATAGAGGAGGGACCGAAGTGTAAAGCCCATAACAAAGGAAACGAGCCATTGCGCGCTGCCAACCAGGTGGCTTTGTCCGTGAAGCTGCAATAGGAACAAAGGATCGGAGTTTTGCCAATCGAGTCTCGGTACCATTGGCAGGATCTAACGGGTATATTTGCATGCGCTAGACGGCTTCTTCGACGGTGGTTCGATCCATGATATGCGAGACTTCATAGGGCCCGCATACCTTCCATGATCAACAATCCAATCTCTTCTCGCCTCATCGGAATGAGCACAACAGCACACCATCATACGCTCTAGGCGACAGCAGTAACACCCTTGCTGTCAACATGGGGTACCAGAGAAGTTTCGAGCCTGAGGTGCTTGTTGAAGCCTTGTGGTCTTGCTGAAAAAACGACATTCACTTTTAGCGCGAACGGACCAACCTAGTCCGAAAATGGACGAGTCACATGTCTCCGCTTACGTCAACTTCCTTTCCCACTTGGAAATCCCGCACTTGCTGTTCATTGCAAGGAAATGCACCTTCAGACCGAAACCTTTCCAAATCCAACCTTTTCGGCGCACTTCTCCAACGATTCGTTCCTTGCACTTCGACGCCCTGTTCAAAGCACGATTACCCATCTCCTCGACATCACAAGATTCCTGACATACCACCGCTCTACGTTTCCACTCATCCTTCACCCCGCAGACTCGAGATGCCGTTGCTTCCAGGCGCACTCGGCGGTTTCGCCAGCACAGCAGCTCCTCCTCCCCTACCAACCAGGCTCATGAACTACGACGGTACGTCTGGGACAACTCAAACTCATGTGATGCCCCTGGAGACAGTAGCTGACTCTTGTAGATGCCGAAGGTGAAGAGCTCGAGGCGGCTGAAGCGGCAGCGCATGGCATAACCGAGTCGTGGCTGCAGACTGAAGCGGACAATATCGACGAGGAGGGCTACGGCACGTTCTCGCTGCCAGACAGCTTCGTTCGGATGGGCGACGTCCAGATCGAGGATTTGCATGCGACGGGCCAGTTCACCGATCTGAACGGCACAGA
>JAKLLW010001566.1:0-13692 GCA_022814695.1 Neocatenulostroma microsporum
TGGTGGTCTCATGCGATGGTCAAGGCCGGTTAGGATTGTCTTCGTCGTATGCAACTTACTCGTACGCACCCAGTCCGAACCCCCGTCCGCCTTCCAGAACCAGTGCAGTCGCAGAGACATTTGCAAATGTGCCCCCAGCATTGACATGTGAAAGTCCGCATCGAGCCCGGCCCGCTTCCCGCTTCTTTGCCCCCTCTGTTACAATCTCTGACTGCCACATCGGACTCTCTCTTGCCTAGTAACACCGCCATATCGCCAACATCGTCGCTGATAGCTGATCGCTCGAGGCCACCTTACTCGCGGTCCCGGCCACATTGCCTCACTGTACAAGCCTCAAGCCTCAACCTCACGGCGACTGAAGCTGGCACCTACGACAAGCCACCATCCGAAAAGCTTCATCTTCCACTCCCGAACGCCAAGTTGCGGCGGCGGCGGCCACCGACACATCCAGCTGCTCCGCCCGGTATAGCTCTGTCGCCATCTCCTGGCTGTCTAAGAGACGCTTGTCACCGCTGTCAACCTTCCGCGGTATCAAACGCCTGAACGACCTCGCGGATATCGGCCTCCGACTCAGGACTTTCGGCCACGACATTGCTTCGCATGCTCCCATCGTCAGCCCCACATGGATCAGTCACCACTCAGCCGGCTGCCGCGAGAGCTGCGAGACGAGATCTACGAGCTTGTACTTACGCAACGTGAAGACATCATTGCGTGCATATACACTCGCGACAACGGAAAGTTGCGAATGACCAACCACGGCAGCAGCTGCCGTCTTGCGCTCACGCTGGCCTGCAAACAAGTCTACAATGAGTCGGCCCAACTCTTCTACACCTCGAACTCCTTCAGCATAAACGCTTCAGCGCTCATTTACTTTCACCCCGGTGTTACAGAGCAGGATCTCCAGTCCTCCGCTTCCTCTATCTTCGACGCAGTCGGCGCACGGAACGCAATGGCGCTTAGGGCTGTGACTTACGACCTCGCTTATTTGGACTCTGGAGACATACAAGACGAGAATGTTCAGGGGCACAAAACAGGGACCCTCTACCGGATACGTACGTTTCTGCGCGAGCTTCGCCTTCAAGCTGCCAAGTACCCTCGATGTGCAGTCCAAGCGAAGTTGGTAGTAGACGTTGCCACCGTACACGTGACAGACACACGTTACGATTGCGTTATCGACCTATCGCACCCGGAACAGTCACTCGGCCGCTTTGTGGCGAGGCTGGAGAGTGATGGGAAGGAAGACAGAGGGAATATGACTTTGGGGAGCGAGGAGGTGGCTGTGATCGCCAGTGCTTTGAGGGAGCTCGGGAGGGAGCTGGAGAACTGTTGACACCGGAGGCAGCATCGAGGCGGCGAGGCCAGAGCCAACGCTCCATGCCGTAGAAGCATTCTCGCGTACCACGACCGACTTTGCCTCGCTCAGGTCAGCTTCGGAGCATGTGCGTGGTATCGATCATCGACAGCTTGAAGTAGTGTAGTCTGCCTTGTAGCAGCCTCATTAGGCAAAGAGGGTACATGGCGCTGCCTGCAAGAAGGACGAGTCAGTAGGCAGCAGCTCTGCAACATGCGTAGTGCTTGTATGTTAACTCAACCGACCGCTTCAAGACATTTGAAATGATCACGACGACCAGAGACCCGTGACATGTGAAAGACTACAGCACGGGTCTTCTCGGCAGCGGCAGTATGTTGATTCGCTTTCTCATCTTCACCATCCATCTCCGACTTCAATACTTAGCTGCATTCCCATCACTCGTTCGCATCATCTCTGCGACGTCGTCCAGTCGCCTGATGACCGCAGTCCTACCGCTGAGCCGGCTGCCGCCTGAACTGCGCAACAGCATCTACGAGCTTGTACTAGTACAAGCAAAAGTCCATGTCGTTTACCGAGTCGAATGCGCATTCCACAGTGCGTCCGGCATTCGCGAGGAAAAGGGCGGACTCGGCGCTTTTTCCAGCCTCCGCCATGCGCTGACGCTCACGGCGACCTGCCAGCAGATTCACGCTGAAGCAACGGCGATCTTCTATGCCTGCAACAGCTTTCATCTCAGATTTGATGACGGACACCTCTTCTCGATGCAGGAGGACAGGATACTGCCAGTCTCAGCCTTCCTCAACGCCGTTGGGCCGCACCATGCGAAGGCGCTCAGGAAGGTGACATATGATTTCGGTGGGCTATACGGCAGCGACACCGACGATGACGACACCTTCCTCATGGGTGTGCACGAAGCTGTATGCAAGCTTCGCCAACTGGCTTTGAAGTATCCACGGTGTGCACTCCGAGCTAAGTTTCATGCGTTCATGTCCACGGAATCAGGGAGAAGTGAGATATACTACCCGTGCATCATCGAGATGTCCGACCCCATGCTGTCGCTACAGCGATTCTTGGCACAGCTAGAATCAGACGGCAAAAAGCTCGATACCGCGCTGTCTGTTAGGGATGTGGTGTTGGTAGCCAAGGGTGTGAGGGATCTTCGAGAGGGACTGGAAGATGCGTGAAGTTAGCCGTGGTAACGATCATCCCAAGCTTAAGATGGCAGATTGAAGGCATAGCAGTCTGGGAGAGAGGATTAAGGCTTGTATCACCGGGCTCTCATACGATTGTGGAGCGCAAAGCAATGCTAATGCCTTCCGGCGGCCGGCCGTCGACCAAGCGGCAACATTGCGATGCGAGATTGCCTTACCCGAAGTACCATCAAATGAGACCGCAATCCGCAGGATGGAATGACCTTCCATGTTCCACTGTCGCAGATATCCTTCGTACACAACATGAATTCCATATTTACCGTGTGATACACCTCCACCCTACGAACACCAAAGGCTATTGCCGCTTGTGATCTCATCAGTCAAGGAAGACTGTCAGGGTACGATGAAGCTTTTCAATGGCTGGACATGGTTTCGACGGTCTCGAGAAGACGCTGTGTTACCTCTAGGAAGCTGGAGCCGCACTTCTACCGTCCTGTAATGATAATCACACGTGAGTACTTACTGCTATACGTCCTCAGTTCATGCAACGAGCTCGGTAGGTAGCATTTATCAAGACGAAGTCGAAGATGCTACGGAACGCTACCGAAGCCTGGCGGGCCACGCTGCTGGGGCTGGGGTGCTTGAAAGATGTTGGGGATGTCGTGACTCGTGGCATACCTAGCGGGTGGCGTGGCAAACAGGTGATAGAGTCTTCACCTATCATACGGCTCTTAATACTTGCTTGGTCCTCTTGGTCCTAAAAGGCAGTTTAGCGGCCGACTGGTCGGTCGTAGAAACGAAGGCATGGTAATAGAGATCATTCTTGCTTGGCAGACTTTGCGCTATCTCTGGAAAACTGGATCTGTTGGACTGTTCTAGTGGCCGATACAGCACAAAACCTCTCCGATATCAAGGAGATGGCGGCGCCTTACTATTTGTCGAAGCTTTGTTGAGAACGGCGACTCCATGTTTATCTTGTTTCGAATGGCATCCCGAAGGGGCGGAAAAGGCACAAACACGTACCGGATTAGTGCCTCCTACTTCTTGAGCCGTGGTGATTCTGTGAGTTAGTACCTACTGCTGCTGTCCTTACAGACGGTCAAGACCGATATATATATGAGTACCCAGCAATATCGCGCACGTCGCAACTGTCGGATATCCCACACACCGAACTCTCAGCCTTAAGAAGCTCGCGAGCAGCTACAGACATCTGCAACAAAGCTTTGGACCACATATCCGCACTTTGCCTTCCCACCCGACAACGCACGATGTTCCAAGACAAAACTACGCAGGCGCCACCTCCTCATACGGCGACGGGCAACTTAGCAGCACCCGACCAGCTTATCTCGCGATTGGAGGCGCTCGTGGGCGGATGGCTCATAGTCGACATTCCAGATTCAAGTCGGCACGCCAGGTATGTGACCTCTCGACCTCCTCGCGCAGTGCCCTGGATTAAGGAACGAAAGGACAAACCGTACGACTGTTGCCGGCGACGTCTGCCAACGCCGGAAACAGCATCTGGGTAGTGCTCCCACAAGGCTGTAGCGAAGTCAATCCCGGTTATCCCAATTGCCAGAATGAGCGCGGATACCTTTTCGCTAGCAACTTGTCTACTACATGGTCAACAGCACGGCTTTCAAACGGCGGTCTCTTCCAGTTGGATACGTATGAGGAGGGCATGCTCGGATTGTCAGGGAACGCATTTTACGGGTTCGATAGGGTTACGCTGGGCATAAGCGGCCAATCCAACACGACAACCTTTGACAGCCAGCTCGTTGCTGGCATTGCGACTAACGACTTCTGGCTGGGCAGCCTTGGCTTGTCTCCCATTGCTTTCAACTTCACGGACCTTGACGATCCCATTCCGAGCCTGCTGTCTACGATGCGGAACAAGAGCATAATCCCTAGCAGGAGCTGGGCGTATACTGCAGGCGCTTCGTACGCCAGCCCACCCGTATTCGGTAGCCTGACACTGGGCGGTTACGACAAATCACGGTTCCAAGCTAACGAGAGTATTTCTCTCCCGTTTGGAGCAGACTTCTCAAGAGACTTGCTGGTGGGGATCCAGTCCATTACGTATGACACGCTTGGTAGCTCTCCGCTGCTGTCGAGCGGTATCTACGCCTTGATCGACTCCATGGTAGCGCAAATGTGGTTACCGGTCTCCGTGTGTGGCGCATTCGAGCAAGCTTTCAACTTGACGTGGGACGACACAGCGCAGATGTATCTGCTGAGTGACGAGGTGTATGCCAAACTTCTGGCGCAGAATCCGAGCGTTACCTTCACGCTCGGCGCATTAGCTACGGCGTCAAACACGTCCGACGCCACCGTAGAGATCAGGTTGCCGTATCAGGCCTTCGACTTGGAAGTATCGCCGCCATAGGTCAACTCCAGCTCAAGGTACTTTCCACTCCAGCGGGCGCAGAACTCGTCTCAGTACACTCTCGGGAGGGTCTTCCTGCAGCAGGCGTACGTGACCGCAGATTACGAACGATCCATGCTCAACGTCTCGCTAGCAGTGTTTCCACGTTCTGGGAGCCCGCAGGATCTTGTGGCTATCACACCACCTCCAAAGATAGCGTCCGCTGGTACTCCGGCTGGAAGCGGGGCGCCACAATTGAGCAAAGGCGTTGTAGCCGGCATAGCAGTCGGAGCTCTTGCGCTTTCTCTTTTGCTGGTCTTTTTGGCATGCGTGTCCCACCGGCGTAAGAAGCAAGCGCGCCGTACTTCTCTGATAGCATTAACGGGCAAGCGAACCCAGGGCGCCGATGATGATGTCCACGCAAAGTCGGAACTATGCGCTGTCCAGACTACGAGAGCAGAGGCTCGCGGTAGCTCTGTTATGAACGAGTTGGGCTCGCATGACAATGGGATTCACGAGATGGAGGTGAAGGGAGCGGAGCTCGCTAGCACCGAATGGAGTGAACGCCGCGAACTCGAAGCGCCTGTTAGGTCGTAGTCCTTTTTTTGTCAACTGAGGTTATTAAGAGCCTTATAACCTTGTGATATTGCTACGATATCTTATAGAGCTGCCGAAATAGTTATAATATTACTACCGTTAATCTATAGTCGGTTTATTATGTTATCGCTACTAGTTAACCCTTTTTTACTAATATTTAAGTCTAGATAATATAGATCTCGGAAAACTCGGAGGATTTTAGTACGTACGCATATTATAGAGGTCTTTCGTAGCTTTAATAATAAGGATCTAACGTTATATTATAAAGTCGCTACTTAATAGAACGTTACTACTACTATCGATATAAATATAGCGGCTATTATAGAAATAAAGAGCTTATTAAGCGCTTTTATTTACTATATAGATTATTAAAATCGATACGCTACCGCCTTTACAATTAATTTTCGCGTACTATAGCTAACTACTAGTATCCTAACTCTTAAGAAGAGATAAACTCTTAGCCGTATCCGACTACTCTACTACTATTCGAGCCTTTATAGATATAGGACTATAAGGATTCGTAGTAGCTATTATAGCTAGACTCTTAGTTTAATTAACAACTAGAGTCTTAAGACGTTACCGCTTCTTAGGACCTCTCTAAACTAGATTAGCGAGTCGGTCTTAGTCTAGCTCTTAGTCGTATAGGATAGGACTTCGATAAGGACGGTATTATAGTACGTACTATAGCAAATTAGCTTAATCTCGGCTAGTATCGTAGTATAGTTATCTATACTAGAGCTTATAAGAACGTTAAGAAGGAGGTATCTAAGTTCTATAGCTATATAGTTACTTAGGCTTAAATCTAGAGCCGTCTTACTATTCTAAAGAAGCTATACGCTACCTTCGAGGTATTAAACGGTCTATTAGACTTCGGTATTAATCCGATTACTAGAGTTATTAAGACGGACTCTAAGGAGGTCTAGGATAACTATCTTAAGAAGGATAGTTATAAGGATACGAAGCCTCTAAGGTATAATCTAATACCGTACGTTATTAAGTATACTACGATTTTTAGTAAGCGTACTACTTCTAGTAAGTACGCTAAAGGTAGTATTACCTCTATTAAGAACAACTACTCGAAGAAGACTACCGCTAGTACTATTAACATTCTTAATAATAGTATACCCTTTAATCCGGAGCTTCCGCTAACTCTAACGCCTATAGCGAAGTAAACTACTACTATTAATAACGATAAGGAAAACAATCCCTCTTCTATAAACGTACCGACTAGATTCGATAAGGCTACTTATAAGAAGACTCTTACTACTACGTTAGCGACCCCTTCGAATTTATTAAAGCGTAGTACTCCGATAACTTTAGTACTTACTAATAAGGCTACTAAGAGCGGTACTTACGTTCTTAGTTAATCGATCGAGCGAGCTATTAGTAATCTTAGACTAACCGACTACTCTAAGCTCGCTATTAATATCCTTAACGACTACAACTCTAGTTATTTAGTATATAAGAAGGCTTGTAAGCGTCTATTCGATACCGCTAATAGCTCTTAGAAAGCTAAGTTCTTTATAAACGTAAGCTACCGTAACTAGATTAGATAGCTCTATAATATCTATAACGATCTTAATAAGGACGACGATCTAGAGGTCGGTCCTATCGAGCGCTACTAAATCGATATACTAGCTATAATAACAATCTACCCTCGGTAATAAGATATTAGTATACTACTATACTATTTACTCTAAGACTTGTTTACTTTTAAGTATATATATAAGGTACCTTCTATCTTTAATCTAGCTATTTTATACCTTTATTTACTAGCGTAATCGGACCTCGTCGTCGACTACCTATTACTAGCTTTATACGCTTTAATATTTCCCTTCTTTACTATAGCTATATCCGGACACGCTCTTAGTATAGTTATAGCGCTTCGGAGGTCTTTCTATACGCTCTTAGTACGATTACGGCGTTCCGAAGGTCTTTATTATATAAATATCGTACGCGATAGAGACTAATCGCGACTTTAATACGGTATACTACCGGTTTTATAAGGACTAGACTAGTATCGGAGTTTTCGTTCGTAAACTCTAATATCTTTAAATTTTTACTCTAATACTTGTTGTTTATAGTCTCCTATCTTAACTACTCTATATATCTATATTAAAATTAACGAGCTATCTCGAACCCTTTCTTTCTTATAATTGTCTAAGTTTTATCTAATTCTATTACGAAATATACTTATAATACTCTACCGTCGGTAAAGCCGAATTCGCTACTTAGATATCGAGATATCCGCTTTATAGCGAGCGGTCTACTAGTAGTTACTTATAGTTCTTAAATATAAGAGTAGCGATACTCTCTCTAAACTAATTTATCTTATCGTTCTCTTTAAGGATTATACTACCGCTCGGAGCCTTACTACCTACTACGTTAGTACCTTAGTTATACTACGATACTTTAGAGGGTACCTCTATACGACGCTCCTTATTACGGAATATCTAATCTAATACGTTATTAAGCCGAATAAAGTTATAAAGCGCTATAAGAGCGTATACTAGCGCCTTCTATATATCGAGATCTTCGTACTTAGGGCTATTCTTACTACGTAGTATTATAAAGCGTCGCTTAAAGACTCTAAAGGTACGCTTAACGCAATTACGTAATAACGAGTAGCGAAGATTAAATAACTCTTCCTTTATCTATAGCTTCTAGTTACCTTTACGCTACTCCTTTAGGTAGTATCTCGTCGCTCTAAAGGAGACAATTATTATCTAAGTACTTAGATATCTAGTATCTATAAGGTAGTACTTACTATATAGTACGTTAAAGTTTTCGTCCTTACGAGCGACGAGTAATATCCGACTATCGTTTATAGATCCTTTCTATCTAGCTAAGACGTAAGTAAAGAGTAAATTAAAGTCGACGATAGCTAGTACGTTCTATATAAGCTTACCCTTACAGTTACGCTATAGTATTTAATCGTTAGTAGGTATATAAGTATTTACGTATAAGCTATTAAGGGTACCGATATAGTCCTTAAAGTATAGATAGTACTTAGTATTATCGAAGATCCTTAATTAGTAGTAGTAGTAATCTAGCTCGCGAACTACGATATCGTATAACTTTAGTATTACGTCTAGTACTACGTAAAAGCTCTTATAGATTATATATAGCGCTCGTTTAAACAACGCCTTTACTTGCCGCTATATAGCGTTATAGCCGACGGTATAAAGAGAGTATATTAAGCGCTCTATAGCCGTTACGTATATAGTAGATTAGAGGCCGTACTAATTATAGAGGGTATTTAATAGTACGTAAAACGTCGTACTATTAACCCTTATTAACTTATAGAGTACGGTCTCGTCTTTAAGGAGCTTACGAGTCTTATCGGTACTATAATTAGTATTTACTCGCTTCTTACTATTTAGGTACTCGTCGGTATACTCTATAGCGGTAGCGATTACTACTAATATAGTAACGAGCGTCTCTTTATCGATAACGCTCTCTATAGCGACGAGATAAAGTAAATACAAGAAAGCGTACTAGACTCGATTAGGTATAATAGCGTAGTATTCTAAGAGTAAATAACGTTAAGAGCTCGATATTTACTTAACTAGATAAGAAGCTACTAGCTTACTTAAATAGGTAAGACGAGACAAAAATTTATAATATTAATATCTTATAAGAACCTTACTAGTTCTACTCGATTATTATAACAATATTAATAACTAAATAAGATCTAGCTAGTCCTTTTTATTATTATTTACTTATTAAGTAGTTAGATAATATCTAGCTATTCCTTTTTATTATTAAGTCTATAATAACCTTACTTAATAAAAAAAGGACTACGACCTTATAGTAGCTAAGCTAGAGGCTTTATAGCTATCTTATTCTATAGTACGCGCGATACTATAGGCTAGCCTAATTGTACGGTTATATACTAAGGTAGAGTATTATATATCCTTATTAGTAGACTTAGTATAGTCTTATAAGCTACTCTCTACTAGTATCGTTAAGGTAGACGAGGATTAGACATTTTCAGCTATTACAATTGCAACTTATATACTTCTCTACACAATCTACACTAAGCGTATCCCGCTATTCAATATTAAAATGCTCTTTTACACGCTTTTCGACACGGTCCATAGACACGGTATCAATATGCTCTTCGTCTTCGTTAGGACAGCTGGTATCCTCGTCCCTATCCTACTTCAACCTCGTACGCTTCTTCCTCGTCGGCTACCTCGCTCTTTCGCAGCCGCAACCGTGGCCGAACACTCGCCACCTCTCGCTCCGGTACGAGCTCTGGACTGCCATCGTCCAACGACTCGTCGCCTTGCTCTAGAACGACACAATCGATGCGTATGCTTCTCGCCTTCGCTAAGAGCGTAGAGCTCGTCGCCAAGCGTATCTCCTCGTTCGTGCCATGGTTTGGCACGTGACTGGATTTGAGCGCTGGCATCTGATTGGGCTGCGGCGTGCGGGGAAGCAGCCTTTCCGTTTTCGGACAACCTCCGCAATTCCGCACTTTTGTCTGTGTATAACAACTACATTACCTTCTTCTCCACGGAGGCTTCTTACGATCCAGGAATTTTCAACTATTGAAACTAGGAGGACACTTGAACTGAACATGATCATATTGTCAGCCAACATACCCCAACTGATGTGATTGTAGACAAAGAGCTGTAGTCTCTCTTGGACGACGGAACGCGAACGTGGCCTGGCTGGGATGTGCTCCGTTGGCAAGTTTGGCGCCCAGGTGGCGCAGCGACCTCCGAGGCCTTGGACATCGGCTTGGCTGCATTTCTGTCGCTTCACAAAGGCCTTTCGTCGGAACTATTCAAGTGAAGTACCAGCGGATGCAGCCATCAAGGAGCGTGCAACAACCGGCCCCCGTAGATCCGACGTTGTCCATCAGCGACTACTACGCTATAACACGTATAACACTATCGTAGATACTACCGTTCGATTCGTAAGGGCGAGACGATCTTGGCGATATGTGTTTTGAAGCATTCCGTGCGGGTTTGAGCTACTTTGCCGGTTACCATACGCTCTACGATAGCTGGAACCTCCTGGTGCTCGTGTCACTTCACAAAGGCCTTTCGTCGGAACGATTCAAGTGAAGCTTCAAGTCTTAGTCACATGGCTTTGGCCCAGCAGTTGGCATGACGTTTAGCAGTGCGCAGCTGATACTCCATACTGGGCGCCAAAGTGGCCAAGATGGCGGCCGACCATATACTTAGGATGTGTTGACCGACCATACCTCCTCCTGAACCAGCGTGCATACCAGCACTAATAACGCCGACAAGATGGGTCTCGGGACATTGTGAGTCGGCAATAATACACCGCAATACTCGTCGTACTGACCACTCCTGCAATGCAGTTCGATCAAGATCAATGGCGCAGACTGCGGCATCGAAGCCATCATACTGGGGGTGGTGACCTCTATCGGCGGCTTCCTCTTTGGCTATGATACCGTATGCACATCTCAATATCTTGACAGTAGCAATGCAGTTCTTCCTCGACTGATCCCCGCGTTAGGGTCAAATCTCTGGCATGCTCCTCTTCCGCGACTTTCGCGTTCGATTTGGACAAGGCACTCTGGAGGATCCCGGCTTTGACGACATCATCTCAGCTATCCTCGTGTCTCTCATGAGTATTGGTTCGCTTCTCGGAGCACTTTCTGGTGCATACACTGCGGACTGGTGGGGTCGCCGCTGGAGTCTGACTTTCGGCGTATCCGTCTTCATTATTGGCAACATCATCCAGATTACGGCCATGAACTCTTGGGTACACATAATGATGGGCCGCTTCGTAGCCGGCTTGGGTGTTGGGAACCTTTCTGTCGGCGTGCCGATGTATCAATCCGAATGCTGCCCGCGAGAGATCCGTGGCGCTGTGGTGGCTTCCTATCAGCTGATGATCACCATCGGTATCTTGGTTTCCAATTGTATCAACTTCGGCGTTCGGGAGATCGAGGAGCAGGCGGCCTCCTAGAGAATTGTCATCGGTCTCGGTATTGCCTTCTCTCTGCCACTTGGCCTCGGTGTCCTACTGTCGCCCGAGAGTCCACGCTGGCTTGCAGGACGGAACAGATGGGATGAGGCGCGCATGTCGATGGCGCGCTTGAGGGGTCTGAAGAACGATCCGGACAATCAGCTCGTTGAAGACGACTGGAGAGAGATGCACGACGCCATTGAGGCACAGAAGAGCGAGGGCGTTGGTTCACGGCTCGAGTGTTTTACCGGCACCGGCGACAAGCCTCGTGTCGTCTACCGCACGCTTCTCGGCATGGGTGTTCATTTCCTGCAGCAGTGGACTGGCGTCAACTACTTCTTCTACGTAAGGACACCTTGCCATGATCTCTATCGCATGCAACTAACTTTCGGATTAGTACGGTGCTACCATTTTCGAGTCTGCCGGTATCGAAGATCCTATTATGGTCCAGCTCATCTTAGGTGCCGTCAACGTCGCAACGACCTTCCCTGGCCTCTACATCGTAGAACGATTTGGTCGGCGGGTGCCCTTGATCGTAGGTGCGATGTAGCAATCCGGCTGGCTTCTCATCTTCGCTGCAGTTGCCATAGCTCTACCACCAACGGACAATGAAGTATCGGGCATCGTTATGATTGTGGCTGCTTGTATGTTCATTGCGTCGTTCGCCATGACCTGGGGACCCTTTGCGTAGGTCGTCATTGGTGAGACATTTCCGCTGCGGACGAGGGCTAAGCAGGCATCTATTGCTACTGCAAGCAATTGGCTGGGTAAGGAAAATCTCCGATGACAATGCCGAACATTGTCACCAAGCCAGCTGTCTTCGTTGACATTGCTAACACAATCATCAGGCAACTTCATGATCGGGTTCTTAACGCCGTTGGCCACCGGTGGTATTGGCTACGCCTTCGGTTTCGTCTTCTTCGCGACAAACCTTGCCGCGGGCATCATGGTCTACCTGTTCCTCTATGAGACGAAGTCATTGGCTCTCGAACAGGTGGACGTGATGTACAGCCAGAAGGATCTCAAGCCGTGGCACAGCAGCAAGTGGATGCCGGAAGGCTATGTCGACCGCAATACGCGAGATCCCGCATACTTTGAAGGCCGCCGGTCTTCGGTCGTTGATCCTAGGAGTGGTATGAAGAAGCGCAAGATTGATGGGTCCGACAGTGGCGAATAGGGGAGATACATCGAGGATGTATAGTAACGCAAACGCTTAGGAGATATTGTGTCGACTTTTCTCCGCTATACTAATAGCTATAGGCTCGACTAAGCCGGTTGTATATAGTATATAAAGTACGTTATCTACAACCTATACGACTATATAGTAGAGCGAGCTTAATTTATTTCTCTTTAGTATAAGTACGCTATTATAACATAAGGTATTCCCTCCTACCTTACTTTTACCGTTCGAGTATCCTCTAGCTCCTTACTAAGGTCTCCTAGCGTACTTATAGACTCTATAATATTATATACGTCTCGTCTCTATTCTCCTCTATTATTCTTAGAACCTCCCTCTAGCTCTACTATAAATCTACTAAGTAACTACTATAGATATATTAGGTTAATTATATAGTCGTAGTAGTAGAACTTCGATTAGTATATAGCCTAAATCCCTAACTCTAGCTTCGCTTCGATTCTATATCGAGAATACTTTATAGCTAGTAGGTAAAGCTATTATAATAATATACGTATATAGATAAAGTAGATACTTCCTACTAATCGTATAGTAAGTAGTATCGATAAGATACCTACTTACTTTATATACCGAAGATAAGCTAGTAAAGGCGCTAGAGTATAGCGATCTTATAATAGTAATAATTTTCTTATTTATACTAAATATTAATCTTAGTAGCTTCTTTATAGCGCTAGCTAGCTATCTAATCTTAGTACTTAGTCTCTCTAATAGATAGCTAGCTATTCTACGCTCTATAGACTAGATCTAATTAGTTACTTAATAATACTTAGATCTAACTATTATAGAGTCTAAGTATCTAACTATTCTCTCTTACTAATATAAAAATAAATCTTATATAATTATATAATATATACTTAGAAAGCTTTAGATAGTATTAAAAATAAGATTATACTCTTTAGTTTAGCTAGAAGTAGTCTAGTAGTTACTAAACTATAATATCTACTAATATAGTTACTATATAAAATATATATATATAGGTAAAAATCGAGTACTAGCTATAGAGAGCTAGAAAGAAAGAAACGCGTACTCTTAAAAAGAGAAGTATAGGGGTTAGGGTTAGGGTTAGGGTTAGGGTTAGGGTTAGGGTTAGGGTTAGGGTTAGGGTTAGGGTTAGGGTTAGGGT